>JAWPHD010007712.1:0-124979 GCA_037043455.1 Cyrtodaria siliqua
ATTTTTTTTCATTATGCCGATTTTGTAGCATAACATGCGATGTTCCGCCAGTTCCCGGTTCCCGATAGGGCTCGAATAGGGAACTGGCTTCTGTGTGTATTCAAGCCTGCTAAAAGTATGAGGACATTGTAAAGTTTCATATTAATAGATGTTTAGTAGTTATAACTATGAAAAAAATACCACTTTTTCATTTTGTTTGTTTTATAGCATAGCATAAGGTGTTCCATGAAACTATGATATTTGCCGTGCAAAATCGAAGAGGAATCCTTCAGTTCCCGATTCGGCTCGAATAGGGACCTGGCTTCTGTGTGTGTTCAAGTCTGCTGGGATTATGTGGAAATTGTAAAGTTTCATATTAATAGATATTTAGGAGTTGCAACAATGAAAACAATTATTTTTTTCTTCATTTTTTCGATTTTATAGCATAACATGCGATGTTCTGCCAGTTCCCGGTTTCCTATTGGGCTCGAATAGGGAACTGGCTTCTGTGTGTGTTTAAGCCTGCTGTAATTATGTGGAAATTTCATGTATATGTGTTTCATATTAATAGATATTTAGGAGTTATAACAATGGAAAAAAGGCTTCTTTATTCATTTTGCCGATTTTATAGTATAACATGCGGTGTTCTTAACTGTGATAGTTTCCTTGCAAAATCGAAGTGGAATCCTTCAGTTACCGATTCGAAACCAATCCTATGCCGATTTCCAAAACATGGTGATAGTTTTCAATTTCTCATTGAGTTCGAATCGGGAACGAGGAACCGGGAACCAGTTTCTAGTTCCCAGTTCCCGATTCAATTTAAATAAGGAACCGGGAACCGGAAACTGGGAACCGGGAACCAGGAACTAACTTTATGGTCATGATTTAACTCATGTCTTCTATACCTGTTGTAAGCTATTCGCTTTTTAGGTACTTCTTGATATTCTTCCTGGGTAGAACCAGTACTAAGAAATGCAGATAATGTGTCTTGCTTAGGGACACAACACAAATGGTTATGGTGGGGATCATGGGTCAAACGCTCTACCACTATACCACAGCGCTCAGCAATGATAGTGTGACGCACAATTAAGCATGAAAGCATGCATGATAGGGTCGAAATTCTTTTGAAAAAGTGTAATAAAAATGTATGATAAATGTACGATAAGTGACAATGACTAAGGATCTTACAAATTGTGTAAATCACGTTACCAAAGAACTCTGGTTGTAATAATCCTTTTCGCAGAAGAGTTAATATATTACTGTTATATTTTTAAAATTACTTTTATATTATAAAAGTCAATCAAGGCTACGATAATCCGATTTTAAAAAAGTGTGTCGATGTTTAAGGTAACGGAAACCCTGACGCAGTAGGATTTTAGTTATACAAAGGCTGCGAATGTTTAAAGGAACACATGGCAATCTTTATTTTTTTACCCCGGGGACTTCATTTGAACAAACTTGATAGTTTAAGCGTTGGCGATCATTTTAATTGAAAAACTATTGAAAGCTAGAGAAGATGTTTTTTTTGAGGTTTCGACTATACATGGTAATTATAGATATAAACATCGGACATTCAAACACACAGAAACAAAGAACAACTTATAAAGACGAAAAAAATGTCAAAACACAAAAGAGTTGGCAATAGGGCTACCGCCTTGGAACGGTCAGTGGCAGCCATTTTGAATGCCCCGCTAACCTAATTTTAGCAAATCTAAAAAGAGTTCATCTATGACCATACATAATTATGAAGTTTGGTGAAAATTTGCCATGTGGTTTCTGAGGAGAAGTCGTTTGAAGAAAAAGTTAACGACGACGACGGATGGACGGACGCCGGACGAAGAATGATCCCAATAGATCAGGTGATCTAAACTATAGCCAAAATATACAACGCATCGTGTCTATATCATGAAATATTAATATCTAACAGTGAATCTATGTAGTGTCCGCAACAGCATTACCTGGTGTTAGAAAACTTTTTTACGGCTGCATTTACCGCAAAATAGTTTTAGGATATTTTGCTATTATGATGTGGCAACCTGATTCTGCTGATTATTTCAAGATGCACGATACTTTAATTTTCATTGCAAATTAAATAATATCTTTTATAACACATCCTTGGGACAAACATAGTGAAAATGGCGATAACAAACAGAAGAAACATTTAATAAAACAAATAAATAAAAGGGACACACGGCAATCTTGATTTATTTAAAACCGCCGGCTTCCTGTAAACCCGTTTTTGATGTTTACTCGGAAGAACCCGTGCCTAAACCGAGTCACTCTGTAAACAACAACTTTTTCTACATAACTTGCACATGTTAAATCATTAATATCAATTATTTTGCTGTTTACTAACTGCTGATTATATTGTGCCAATAATACATTGTATTTAAACGAAGAAAAATAAAAACTTAAAATTTAATTTAATGATCTGCACGCAGATTTTAAGTTAAAATGATACAGAATTAACCGAGATGCCAATTTACAGGATTGATAAAACTTTAATATTACAGACTGCCAGTGTGTCCTTTTAATGATTGAACAAATACGAGTGAAGTAGACAAACTATTAAGATGTTGTGGGGTTTTCAAAAATCAAGATTGATGTGTGTCCCTTTAATCAATTAACTTCATTATATCCGTTTCAGGGAATTGCAGTATACTATACAACATATTTAAAACAAAATGCATATAAGTTAATCTTTAACATTTTCATTCATTCATGATTTGTATGTTTTGGTTTACAAAAAATGTAACCAAAAAACTGAAAAATAAACAGAAAATAAATTTCTTCAAATTACTGACAGTATTAGGACGAAGAGTAATACCACTTCCAGTATATAGAAATTACATTGATCTATAAGGCTGAAGAGATGACTCCTGTCCGGAAATGTAAGATATCTCTCCATCTGGATCAACACAACAGACATCTCTAATCGAATGTTCACATGTTTTGTCACTTTCATTGACCTTGTTTGCAGTACAGTGCGGACCTACGATGCCTTTGCGTTCGGACGCTGTGGTTTTTTAAAATACCAGTGCCTTTTTTTCTATACTTTGGGAATATAACCCATACCGTAACGATTGGAAATTTAAGCCCGATTTTTCATAAAATGGGCAAAAATACAGTAAAACAATCATATAATAATAATATCTTTAATATTGTTTGCAGTACACTAATGTCAACCGAGGGTTTTAAAAGCATTTCACTCTCAGTACTGTACTTGACACTAATACTTATTTTTCCATTTTTTTATTTTTAAATAGTTTTTTCTGTCAATTGGGCATTTTTGTCTCAAAATTGGGAAAAAATATACGTTTTGGCATTAGGTATATACTATAGCCCAATGACAGCTATAAAAACAACCGAAAAAAACTACTGAATACACTAGCAGTATAAACCCAAACAAAAAATGAATTTAACTGAATCAACAAAAATCACATTTTATGCACAAAAAAAAACTACCGAAATTCGCACAAACGTCAAAATATCAGCCTCCCCCGCCAGCAGCCTAGCTAAGCGACAGGATTTTCGACAATTTAACGGGTGTATAAATTAAAATCATCGCTATACACTATTAAATACATCAACCATTCAAAGTTTGGTAACTATTGCGCCTTTTATAAAAAAACAAATTCCACGAAAACATCAACAAACCATCGTTTCGGGATGCGAAATTCGATCATCAGAATCATAGGGGTCCGGCTCATGTGCTTTGTCGCTAAATACCAGTTGAAATCGAACACAACTGTCCTACATGAGTTTGAAATCATCATACATGAGATGGGAGGACGTCTGATTCAAGCAGCCATATCATAGAATAGAATATTAGAAAAGGGCAATAATTTGGCACACATATTTTTCTCCTTAAGTTCAGTTTATGCCGAATATTGTTTTAATTAAAAGAGCAAATCCTTTAACTCTACATGCTTCCTATACCCATGTGTCCAAGGTGTCCAACATGGGTATATATTTTACAGTACCAAGTAATCGACATCGAACGTACTTCATGCTTGGTGGTGGACCCATTTACAGTTCGCCACTATGCTTTCCTCTTTAATTGTGCGATGACCGGACAGGCTGTGGACCCTATGATGACGTCTACCTAAAGCCCAAAAGGACGGTCACGTTTGATGTTTGCTGCGGTCTTGTCTGTTTGTCGACTGTCTTGTCTTGCCGTGGCCTAAATGGTTTATTCTCTTGTTGCTCTGGCTTCTGCCAAGACTTCGAGTACCTTCTCTGAGACTTTCTTTTTGTATTTATATATACACGAGCATTTTTGTGTTTTACTTATATTGCCTATTCATGCTGCCTTGTTGGTTAGAGAATAGTTCATGGCGGGTCTTTTTTTATTTACATTGTCACGTTTTATTGGGATGACAGTAGGGTAATTGTGAGGTTTGGTGCACTCTAGAACCTGGTTTAAACCCCAGTGGCCTTTTTTGAGACTGACCGTTCCAAGGCGGTAGCCCTATTGTCAACCCTTTTGTGTTTATGATGTCTTATTTGGTATTTTTTCATCTTTATACGTTGTTCTTATTTAAATTTACTCGGAAGAACCCGTGCCTAAACCGAGTCACTCTGTAAACAACAACTGTAACGGCAGTTGCGTGAAAAACTACACCACAGATCATTTAGTCGTCATCTCATATAATGAATGCTAATTATTTTCCTCACGATTTAACTCAATCAAAGCTACATTTTGTCTTCTTTTTACAACCGTCAAATTTTGTTTCAATCGACAGCCATAATGGTTTGGTACCCTTCCCAGACTGCGCTCGCTACTTTGCTACTCTCTCTTCGAGCGCAGATACCAGACCAATATAGCTGTTGATTCAAACAAAATTTAACGGTTGTGAAAAAAGGGAAAATGTAGCTGTGATTGATTTTATTGGTAAGGAAAACAATTAGCATTCATTATCTGCGGTGACGACTAAATTAGCCGTGGTGTAGTTTCGTACGGTTTACAAAGTGACACGGTTTAGACACGGGGTCTTCCGAGTAAAAATTTGGACCAGATTTTCATCGTTTCGACGTCGATTTCTCGGTACTGTATTGAGCAATATCGAAACATATACCCATGTTAGACATCTTGAACACTTGGGTATAGGAAGCATGTAGAGTTAAAAGATTTGCTCTTTTAATTAAAACAATATTCGGCATAAACTGAACTTAGGGAGAAAAAGATGTATGTCAAATTATTGCCCTTTCTAATATTTTATTCTATGATATGCCCGCTGGCCGCTGGATGTCTTACCATCTCATGTATGATAATTTCCAAATCATGTAGGACAATTGTGTTCGATTTCAACTGGTATTTAGCGACAAGGCACATGAGCCGTGAGGTACAAATCTGCTAGCCAATTCTAACACCCTACCCCACCCCACAACCCACCCTACAACCCACTCCCACTTTCGCATCCTATACTCCATAGTATTTTCATTTGGAGGAGAGGGAACAGACTAACGTAACATATTGCAAATGTATTTCTTATTAATCTATTTCATTGTATGTATTAAAAAATACAGTGAGTGTATTATATTATATCTATAAAACATATTTATTCTGCAATTTGTATTTTGATCAGATCTTTACAAAGTCAAACCAGAAATAAAAAACAAAACAACACAACAAATAATATCTTTAAAAGAAATGTTTTTTAAAATATAGGGGATGGGGAATCAGCTAGCCAATTCTTTCCCCGGGGGAAACTTTCAACCTGGCATTGTTGGAAGAATTTGGCTGGCCAGTTTCTTCTCCGGTGAAAGAATGGCCAGCTAAATCTTTCCCTAGGGAAACTTTAGCAGGGAGAAAGAATTGGCCGGTATGGCGGACACGGGACTTTCGGCTTCCCTAGATGTTGCCGGAGAGTGTTATTTCTATTTCATTGTCTCAAAGACTCTTACAACATGTGTTTAAGTTGTTATTGGTGGAAGTCTGAGATAACTTTCCAACAGCAGCGGATATGCATGAATGATGTTAATAGAAAATAATAGTATAGCATACACTTATGCTTTCTGCACTGACTCGATATGATGCACGTGCGTATATTGTACTGTATGTCTATCATTTAAATTAGGTTTGAGGACAAAAGGTTAAATGTCAAGGTCGCCGATATGTGATATTTTTAATGATCTGTTATCAGTTTGAACTTTCGAACCGTGTGTGTGTGTGTGTGTGCGCGTGTGTGCGTGTGCGTGTGTTGGACCAAAGGACCAGTAAAAATAACTCTACTGATTCGTAGCGCGGGGAGACTTTTTACAGCCGCCACACTGCACTAAACGAACGCTAGTGTGAATGTTAATAAATACTGAGGCGAATGTATGGTATACACTAAACCATGTTGTATTGAGTCTATAAGACGAATTTATGGATTACACTATACAATGTTGTATTGAGTCTACAAGATGCATGTATGGATTACACTACACAATGTTGTATTGAGTATATACGACGAATGTGTGGATTACACTATACACTTTGTGTATTGAGTTTATAAGACGCATGTATGGATTACACTATACAATTTGTGTATTGAGTCTATAAGACGACTGTATTGATTACACTATACAATGTATATTGAGTTTATAAGACGAATGTATGGATTACACTATACAATTTTGTATTGACGAAAGTATGGATTAAACTATACACATTGAACATTTTACTTTAGGGTCGATCACAATTAAATGTTTAAAACAGAATGTCCAACCAAATGTCGGTTATAATGAAGATGAAGAATATTTCAATATCTTAACATTATAACAAAAGTACTATCAGCTTTGGTTTTGATTAGAGAACAGGAAAACACAATTTACAATTTGGAGCCGGAGCCAGGAGGCACCACGGTGTTCAGGATCTGTTGTGCAGCGTACTTTCCAATTAGTTTCATCTGGTCTTTGTTCGCATTCAAAACTTCTTTAACTACAGGTTTGAGATCGCTTTCAATATGACTCTTTAATTCTTCTGCCTTTGTCTTCCCCGCAACTTTTGCTGCAGCTTGTGCTTTCTCGATAGCTGCCTTTTGAACTTGTTTGCCGTAATCCCGGGCTTGTTGTGGACCGACAATCGGAATCAATGCTTTCAAGATGATATTAGCTGAAATAAAAATTGTGACATTTTATTCAATTACTTTTGAATCGTCTTTTATAATGAATGGATACAATGGTAAAAGGTATTGCTTGAATGATAGTTGATCACATGACACTTATTTATATGTATAACTCTTTCTTCTGTAATTCTTTCGTACACGTTGTTCCTTTTCGTGATTTTGACGTTGATCAGCGTCAAAAGTAAAGTAGATTAGACGAAAAAGCTGGAAAAATCTAAACTTCCTTTATTATGTGAGAGCATATACTCAAGACATTGGAGGTTCTAAGTAAATCTTAATTTTCTCTTAGAGAAGTTACGTCACTCGTTTTCACAAAATTGCTGGCATTCGTTAATTAAACAAAACTGCTGTAAACTGGTCAAGGACAGATCTAGAGGGTCCAGCAAAGGAGCCGACAACCCTAAAGTCTGAAAAAAATATATTTACGACCACATTTATTCCCTTAATGGGCATAAGCTCCATCAAAATCTGATACTAAACCTTCAATATTTAATGAAATCCGGTAAAACTTAGGAGAAAACGGAAACATATTGAAATATACCATGTAAAACTGTCAAACTGTCTTGAAAATGTTAGATTAGGTGAAATCCTGGATCAGCATATGAATGCAATGTTATCATATTTATATATAGGATCAACATATTTGTTCTGGCCTCAAAATTAAAGACAAAACTCGATCCTCAAGTCCATGCTCAACTCTAAACTATCTCATCACAATGTATGTGAGAATGAAAGCATGGCGATCATTGGTTGATCTGGAGTTCATTTTTGAAGTCGAGCAAGGAGATTGGTTTATAAATCTGAACCCTGAGATTGGACCAGTTATCGCCACAACAATATCAAATGTGTAACCGAGCAAGTATTGGCGACACTTTTTCAATTAAACACTAACACCGCCAACAACAGACACATTTTACAACATGTGTACACCGTTTTTAAGCCTACTGACGACGAGGTATATATATAACTTACATATTTTGAGAATCCAAAAGTCTATAGACACATTATAAACAACTTTAACCAGCCAGACCAAACCCAAAAACTGGAGAGTTGAATTAAGAATTAACAACTCATAATTCATTTTACGCACATTCCATGACGCTATATCGCCACTATATGACTACCCGTGTTGCGGAAATAATGAATGAAAGTTATCACCATTTGATGCAATAAAAATCACTGATAATATTGTGTATAATATTTATCTTTAAAAAAAATATACGAAATATATGCAGCAGACCGTGTCGTCCCTGTTGATAATCATATGGGAATCGGAGTTTAAAATCACTTTTTCTTTGTATTCGTTGTGGGTTTTGTGACATTTTCAATAATAATCATAATCTCCAAATTTCAGATATTTCCCTCTCTGCCATTCTGAAGAAAAGGGAAACGAGGTTCTTTTGAGGACGGGGGATTCCAGTTTATCATTTCTTTATTTAAAACAAACTCGTTTTAGCTTCAAAGACGTTATTTCAAATAATTATTTCAATGATTTCAAAGCAACTTAATTTAAAGTTTCCAAATTTGGGTTCCCCGCACCCGTCTCAAATACAAACTATTTTCCGGTTTCCATAGAGCTCTATGGCCGTATCTAAATACAAAATATCAATGTTACGTCTCTTACCTTTCTCTCCATTGACATAATCCTTTGCTGCCTTTTGACCTGCTTCTTTTGCTGCAGTTTTTATTTGAGGGTAGATGTTCTCTCGCAGATACGAATTGACCTACGAAGTAACGAAACTAAATGTAGTAATATAAATATCATACAGCATCAATATTGTAATTTATGTTTTCCATTAATGTGTTTCTTGATTGTTTAATTCAGCAGAAGGACGGTGGTTTTACTCAGAAATATGTGTTCGTCCCAATTGGCTAAAGTTTCCCCCCACCAATTAAACTGGGTGTCATGCATAACCTAATTGATGTGGAAATAAATGATTGAGCACAATTTAAAAAAAAACATATATGCAGCTATCCTCTTTAGGAAGTGAATGCATACGCTTGATTTCTGTGTATCTCGTCATAGCTAGTCGCCCTGCGTAGTTCGTCCGAAGGTTGTCTGTCCTTGGTAGTTCGCAAATATTTCTCCTTATATCATGTATATATTCGCACAAATACGAAACAAAAAATCACTAAAATACATGGCAGTTTAAATACCTTAAATAAATCTCTTTAAAAAACAACTTATCGTTTGACAGTGTTCCCTGCAACACTACCAAACGATTTGTTTTTTAAAGAGTTTTATTTAAGGTATTTAAACTGCCGTGTATTTTAGTGATTTTTTGTTTCGTATTTGTTCTTTTCGTGTTTGTATACCCCTGATGAAGGCGTAAGCCGAAAGCGCTTGGGTTTTTATAAACTGTAGCACTGTATAAATGTTTTTTCCCCATCTATTAATTTATTCCAACATTTTCGTATCCCCTCGGGGATCCAGAAAAGAAATCTCATGTGTCAGAGGTGTAAATTATAATTATAAAATTAAGCCACAGTTGTCTTCAATATATACCTTCATTATGACCTGTGATTTTGTGAATGCGCCTGTAGCCATACTGGCGCCCATGGTCGCCAGGCTGAATCCTTGACTTTTGACGTTATCCTTCCATTCCGGGAAATCTGCATTCAATACACGATTTACTTCCTTGTCGTCTGCTTCTGCAGGAAACTTAAACATTTTCAATTTGTCATCTGTCACTATGCTGCCCTTGTTATCACGAAGATCTATAACGGCCTGTGCATCAGCAAATGCCCCAAAAACCTGTAAAAGATTCCTTTATTGAATGACAAATGTATGTAGTTAGCATAACGAGAATATGAGATTAACTATTTCCATTACCATAAAACTGTTCATGTCTTCGTTATACTTCCATATATCACTTAACGATGCTATCGTGATGACATGGTCATCCGGCTACTTGCGCGCATGCACATGGACGAAAATAAAGTCGTTCATGTATAGAAGGAACTTGTACTTATATTACTTGTTTCATCAGCTTATGTGATAAACATAATCTTAAATTCATGTTTATCTAATTAAGGAATGTATAACACAGTAGATTTTTTCTATTGCATTTAATTAATTCCTTAATCAAATAAACATATAAATAAAATAGACATATAACAATAACTACTGAAAAGAGAGTCCATTGGAAGCAATAGACACAAACAAGAGAGAAAAGTAGCAGACCCGGTGTTATTGAGTTTGTTCATGGGAGATAATTATAAATTAGACTGTTTATAAAATGAATTAAATATTTTTACAAAACATCTACTGTAACGAAGAATTAAATTTGTTAACAATGTATTGTTTGAATACGTTGTCTCATCAGGTTATGTGATAAATGAAATCTTAAATTCATGTTTATCTAATTAAGGAAGGTATAAAACCGTAGATTTTCCCCCCATGGCATTTAACTGATTCCTTTATTAAATAATCACTCATATAAGCTAGTCCATTATGACATATAACACATTTTTTTTATATAAAATGAATTAAATATGTTTACAAAACATCTACTATAACGAAGAATTGCATACGTAGTTAGACAGCTGCGTCAGGTCAATCACCGAGAGTCCATCAATGCCGCCTTTGGTTATACTGTGTGCCTGCGACATCTGTTGAAGTGCGTCCTGAATGATGTAAGCGACAACATCGATTACTTGAATCACCTCCTCGCGTCCGCCAACGGTCGTCTTCATGGTACCATATGACATGTAAACATTATCCTCTAAAGGTTTTAGTGCCGATTTCCAACCGTCCATCAACGGTTTTAGTGATCCCATAGCATCTTGAAGTTTAGTCAGTTGAGCTTTCTGCTTTTCTGTTAGAGATCCTACAATTCAAAAACAATAAGCATAATATTACGACAGCAATGCATGTTCCGAAATTTCGTATCTCACTGAACGATTAAAAACTGAAGTTTATTTATTTATATATGTATTTATTTATTGAATTGCACTTTGATATGCTAGACCAAATAAAAACATAATTATGTTTTGATTATACACCATTTGTGAGTAAGACAGAGAACTCTGAATAATACAACCCAAAGTGTAAAGGTGGATTGCAGCACTATTTTGTTTATCAGAGTCGCATTAATGATATTTGGAAGTGAACACATATTTGGTAATATCCTTGTCCACCCACACCCGCACCACACCTCCCCCACCTCCAAAACATGAATTACCTGCGTAGGCTAATCTTTAAGCTCATTATATCATAAAAACGATTACATGTTTGATCACGATGACTGTATAATTGTCATTAATGTACAGTTTGAGAGGAATGAAAAAGGTGCCTTATGAAGCCTCCAATTACAGATTTTTGTTTACATACATGCATACATATACATTGTTGTTGTTGTTTTTTGTTTTGTTTTTTTTACGTGGGGAGTGGGGAGATGGTAAATTTATAAAACAAATGGTTTGTTTTACATAAGTCGACGTCAAAATTCTGGAAAATACATACTATTCTGCCCTGTTTATGTTTTTCTTTTATCACACAGACCTTGTTCTTAGAGTGTTTAAATTTAAAAACGGTAAATTTTATTTTTTATTTCTAATACAACAAAACCTTGCAATAACGATAGGCAGCTTATTCCTCTACCCACTAACCCCACCCACCTACAATAAATGTGTCACCTTTAGTGATATTTTGCCAGATGTTACGCATTAATATAAATTTAGAAAGAACCATTTCATTACCTTGTATATTATTTATGTAGCATTCGCATTTTTTTTATTAATCAGGTCAACCAAAACATCTTTAACTTGCAGGTGGGAAGCAGAGTGTTATTTAGCTCCGCCGTCTACTTTTCATAGCAACACATGACAACGGAAAGTAGTACGTCATTTTCCGTCAACGTCAAAAAAAAGCGAAGTGGTCGCCATTTCTTTTTTTTTAAACAAGTAATTTCGAAGATTGTGACAATTTTACATGATGAAAATCTCAGTTCCCCTTTAAGTTTCGTCATCTTCAGCTGTATTGACTTTTAGAAGCTTTACAGCGCGAGAAATTGCGAGATTCACCCATTTAAATTCCGAAGCGAGGGGAAATAACTCGTATAGGATGTCAATGTAAAAATGCGTTTAAAAATGATAAAACTTTTTGAATTAAATACAAGGAGATGCTCAAAATATGTTGTTGAAGCTCATATTGTACATGACGTGTGCTTCATGTAACGAAAATCATGTTATTTCGTTATCAAAAGTACACGCTAAAAAGAAAAAAAATCGACTCGGCCCTGTCGGTCAAAAAGTATATCGAGCGTCAGTGACCATTCGGTGAAGCATATTTAAAAAGATCGGCAGCTGTTCGATTTCTTGGTGTGCGTTTTGATGGCCCATATGGTATCATAGTACTCAACTGGCCAATATACACCCTAATCCGAGCCTTCTCTGACCCTTAAAAGACTTTATTTATTTATGTATTTGTTTGTGACTTTGTTTTAGGCATACACAGCCAGATGAAATATCAAAATCGTACGTCTGGTAAGGTCAGAGAAGGCTCGGATTATATATACCCCTGGTGTGTTAATGCTATTATATTTTTTGCGAGCATCACCATATGCAGCCATATTTAATGTCAAAATATTAAAACAAAGCTGCAGTCCAATTTATTTGGCTTTCCCTCACCGGCCTACCCATCGCCACTACCCACCCCACACGACACAAAATAAGGCAGATCTGGTCGTGAAGGGTAGGTCTCAGTGTAATCTGGGAAACCGCCCTACTCCTACTCTCGGTTATTAAATATGCTCGGAGAATAGACTTCGGATAGGAGAATTTATGTCCACTTCCGATTGACGAGGCTAAAGGGAAATGACGAACACACTAGAGGAAACTCAGTGGCGCTGGTGAGGCTTGAACCCGGGTCATATGGGTTTAAGTGCGCCACTCTCCACTGTGCCACGCCGTCCCTTGACAAAAAAAATATAACGGCTTAATATGTCGAACTAGTATAGACATAGAAGTATCAGTTTCCAGACTAATTAGTAGGAAGCGGTAACTAAGTCTACCTTGAACTAGAAGTGTGTTCCATGGAAACACTTGTCTGCCTGCCTTGTTCTTATTTCCAAGGTTAGATTGCAGGTTAGTCTTATAAAAGGGCATACGTCTGCAAAAATGAAAGAATGTCAGACTTATTGCACATGTGTAACAACATTCCTTGAGTTGAGATAAAGATATGTGTAAAGTTTTTTATGACCAATGTTAGGTTGCAGAAGGAACATTTAATACACGTTCCTGGTTGCAGGTTAAAGCATGACGGACGGACGACAACGGACAAAGTGATCCCTAAGTGTCTGCCATGCTAAGCAGGCGACACAAAAACAAGTGTTCAGTTCTCATATAAATATATTCATCATGAGGATATTTTTATGCACTCTTCAATAATGATACTGGACTAATAAATTGTGATGCTTATGTTCGACAAAATCTTCAAGATTGCTGTGTGTCCCTTTAAAGTGTTACTGTCCTTGTATGTGTAACAGTAACGTGCAATTTAACTGGGGCGGTCTTATATCGATGTAAACTGACTTCACAGAGAAACGTTCACGTTGTATCATCAACGTTGTTCCCTTGTTTTATGTGATAAAATAGAATTTCACAATATATACATTTTTTTTTTTAAGTTAACTATCACGCTAAATAATTACAAAAATACACTAGAAAATCGTTTATTGAAACTCTGTCCGGGTGTTCAGGTCATATAACAATGTGTATGTGCCGATTAAAAGTATATGTTTATTAAAAGGTTCTTAGAATACCTGTGACTGAATATCCATCAAATGAATTATGAGTTGGTAACTCTTTGTGTGTGTGTGTATTTCTAAGGATTATAGTCCCTCCACCTACGACAGGCGTCCTACCCGACGATTATAGGCACAATGTCTGGACTTTTATCTGTGTGTGTTGTGTGATGTGATGATATGTCTACTTGAAGCAGCGAACTCAATGGTTTCTTTATAGTAACTCTTAATTCGACGCTCCAGTTTTGGGGTTTGGTGGGGCTTGTTAAAGCCGTTTATATGTGTGTGTAGAGTTTGGATTCTCAAAAGTGTAAGTTATATATATACTGGTTTTGTCAGTAGGTTTAGAAACAGTGTACATAATGTTGTAAAATGTTGTTGGTGGGATAGCTACTTTAATGAGAATAAAACAAAATCTGTACAAAGCGCATTCTAATTATTCTCAAGCTTATTAAAATCTTCATTTATAAAAACCACGTTAAAGAACCATAGAAAGGTATGTATTCGATAGTAAGAATAGCCTAAGGTATGGGGAAACGGTCCCGAATTTCCTCAGAACTGGAACTTGGAGATGTCACTTGACAGGAGGTGGCAACATCTGCAAGGATCCCTGAAAGAAATATGAACTATTGTTTATATATTATTTTATGTTTGTGTGTGTGTGGGGTGGGGTGGTGGTGGTGGTGGTGGTGGTGGTGAGGGGGTGGGTCAACAGTGCATTTCTACTCTGCTATCAAAGAAATAATATATCAATCATATGCTATATTAAATGTTAGCAAACGGAGACACTCTATCATAGGCGTAGGAGCCCGGGGCAAAGCATTTGCCACACCTCCCACCCATAATTGTAGAAAAAAAAAAGGTTAGCACTCTATATGATGTTGTATGTTTTGGTGTAATTAAGCGCGGATTTTGTTTTAATTTTTATTTTTTTTAATTAATCGTCAAAATTGTTGTTTCAATAATTGAAACGTTCCTATGCCCATGTCAATTACAATTGATGAACATGCAGAAAGATGAACATGCAGAAAGAAACACATTCATGGGTCAGGACAGAATACATACCTTTACTTTAGGCTTTAATTTGTTTGCATCAAAACATATATGTCAGTTTCACTAAATTAATCCAGCCTCCAGGCGAACGTGACATGGTGTACCGATCAATGAGTCATGACCTTGAACAATGCGTGTATCTTGGTCTGTTCTGTAGACTGTTAGCTGTTTTCACATCATTCAACCATAACAATAGTTAACACATGAACAGGTCTGTCTTTTTGCTTATTAAATCATGCAATTGTTAATTATTGACTTGCAATTATCCCAGTTATTCAACACAACAACACATCAACAGCCAACTAGTTGGGTCGGTATTGATTTTAAGCGTCCAGTTGCGGCTGATCTTTACCGTAAATATGCTAAAAAGTGTTTAGGACTGTACTTTGATTTACTGGCATTTTATCTGGGGGACAGGAAATAATTATGTCCGGGAGTAGAAAATATTCATGTTTTTCATTCCATTATTGCTTTTCAGTTTTGCTTATTTATCTTGTAGCCGCTATTTTGAATATGAGTGTTTTGAGTGACAAAAAGGGGTGACCATCTTTCAAAATGGTCTCAAAAAATGGGTAGTCATGAATTTTGCCGAAGTTTTCAGGAAAGGTAGTATAAGTACTGATCTATTATTTCTGTTAATTTAAACCAATTTAAAATTGGTGACTACTCATTTTTTGTGACCGTTTTGTGAAATCGGTAATTTTGGAGTTTCAAAAACTAAAAATGTCCGATCTTCACATTTGAACCGCGATTTAGACTATGCTATATATGCCAAAAGTGCTCAAAACAAATTCTAGGGGTATGTTTAACTTATAAACTTACTTTATTCGTTGTCTGTGTTGTTTCTGAATTCAAAATTGGCTTAAGATAACGTTTTTTAAAAGACAACTGCAATTTCCGCGTAACTGCACGTGAGTGCAAATTGGGACTACGTCGTGTCAAAACACTTGAAATTCAAAGGTGAGTTATTAGGCATATTCACGAGAAAAGCTTCGGCTGCGTCCAGCCTGTTTTGAATTGTGTAATCACATCTTTAAGTGACATTGTCTGTAGTAATATAAAACATATATTATAATTTACTGATAAGTTTTATAGTTCAAAGTAAATAACAACTGCATCTAAATTATATTATGGCAATGGCTCTTTAACTCCCTCCTCCAAGCGCCTTACAGATGTAGTTGCTTTATTATTACCTTTCCATGGTGGGTTCTTTGTGGCATCTTGGATGGCTATCACTATTTCATCTATCATTTTGCCAACAAAATCAATCAAAATGTATGCTTCAAGTATCTTCTTCGTTATTCCACCAATTTGTTTTAGTTGTTCCCAAAGACCTGAAATCACACATATCGTTCTTAAAACCATGTCTACGATAGTGTGTATATTATAATTTAAAGGTATACCTTTGTATGTCGAAATAAATATAAAATGTATAATTCATTCGGTTATTGTTGTATTTCAATAATTTTCCAGAATTGTTGTTTCCTCAATCAAAAGGACTTGTTGTCTTGAATAGAACATTATATCATAACTATGAAGGTGTATCAAAGTGGGACCAGCATACTATACCATTTTCGAAATGTACTATTCGATTTCGGTGTTTTCGTTGATAATCTCTTATGTCTGAATGACTGACGGAATGATAATTCCGTACACTGTTGACTTACAAGAATAACATTTTCATTCATAATTCTATAAATTACGTTAACACTTGCTCAGGACTATATTACATATCATGTTTTTCCTAATCCATTTTCATACATAACGTTTTGCGTTTTAATTTCGCAATTGTCTATAATTTCATAGTTGTATAGTATTAAATTGTATAGTATTACAATTATAGTAATTGTATAGTACTAAAGTTGTTGTTTCAAGAAGTAATGGAAACGGGGGCACGATAAAAAGGTGGTGACCTTTGGTTCCTTTGGCGACATCTGCCCCTGCCTGAGCTCTAGCAGACGCTTGTGATAGCTCTGAACCCGCTGAAGCACCTATCTCCTCTATTCCTTCTTTTTCCAAACCAGAGACCACAGAATCCACACTGTTAGCCACCTCTGAATCAATGTCACTCTCCAAAGCGACGTCTTCTGTCATCATCTCTGAGAAGCCTTGTCTGAAGCAAATGTATTACGGGGTCAAACTATATATATATATAGTCAGGCTGTTGCGGAGTCTTGCTATAAGACCGTGTTGTTATGCCCCATTCATAATATAAACGACCTTATGGCCATGAGTGCACAGTTGCTTATTTAACAATATTCAAAATATATCAACAGGTGATGATACAATATACATTGTACATGTTTTCGAAGTAATTTAACATAGTTCACTTGCGTATATTTTTCTATAAGTACAGCAGTGTCTAATACATTTCTTCGTATCAATTATGTATACACATAACGATGCAGTATTAACTAATATAGTTTCAGAATGTGAGTTGAAGAGGAGAAACTGATTATTATAAAATGTTCATATCGAAACTTAAAACTTTCAAAAATGTACATAGCAAGATTTCTTTACATCATGCAGATATGAAATGTTCTGCCTAATAAAGGGGTGACCTAATAAATCTTGCTTTATTTGTCACTGACTGATAATGCAACATAATGCGGAATTCCTCGGCGTTTGTTGTAAGTAACGCTAGCTGACGTCATAACATAAAAATAATAAAAACATGGTGGCATTCTCGGCAAACGCGGTTTTATTTTCAACGCCATGGAATATCCAGAAATGATTAAAACCAAGTTTAGCAAACATATATTTTACTTGACTTGCCCAGTTTTGTTTGTTAGAGTATAGTAAATGTTGCTATACAAGAAAGCGTGTTTCTAAACGCTTTTTTATATATACTATGTATATGCCTTGACAATGGTAGTAGATTGTTGATGCTTGTATTGTGAGATAACACTTTTTCCCCGTGAGGTATATATAAATTTTATATATAAATATATTTCGTTCTGAAACCGCATTGCGCAAAATGTTTTTATGCAGTCTAAGGAGGGTAAGCGATTTGTGTAACGGGGTGAATTTTTTATAGGTCTGTTTATATATCCCGTGTCTGAATGAAACGGCATAGAGGAGGTCTTATATAGAAATATACCCCGTAAAATTTCTATATAAGACCTCCTCTATGGAACATCTCGAAAACACGCCCTTCTACTCCACACCACAACACCCCTGCCCCCACCACCCCCCACCCCCACTGGAAAACACCTGGACTGATTTTCAGCCTTCCACGCGCGGAAAATCCCCCGCCCACCTCCCCCTACGAAAGACGCGAAGTTGGTAGGTGCGGGAATTTTGAAAAAAATAGAGTTGATTGATCCTGAAGAGGCGAAGGGTGTAAGTGAGATCTTGGCTATCCCATAAAAAGGGATGTCCACAACCCCACTCCACACCACCATAATACATTTGTACATTTGTTTAAATTCCCAAAAATGTATTGTCTAATTCCCCTGTATATTCCCGTCACTCATACTGCTCAAAGCCCATCACACTCAGACCCGGCGGGGTAAAAATAATAATAGCATATACATATTTTGCGTGTACCCATATATGCATTCGTGCGTGGATTGTATAATCAATAGGAAAATTCATTTCTTATAATAGAACGTACGTGTTATCAGATATGCCGTCGATAAAATCGGCTTCTGACTATTTGATAAACGGGACATGCACAGTGAATCAATCTAAACAGTCAAAACAGCTTCTTCTGGTCTATATCTTATTTATTTTTAACTATACATACAGTCAAATTCATACCAGCAGCAAAATTGACCTTGAGCGACACAACGTTGCGTGTTAACGACAAACAAATGTTTTGTTTGTTTGTAACGAACACGGACAGGCTGTGGACCCTATGATGACGTTTACCTAAACCCCAAAAGGACGGTGACGTTTGATGTTTGTCTGCAGTCTTGTCTTGTCGTGCCCTCAATGGTTTATTGTCTTGTTGCTCTGGGTTCTGCCAAGTCATTGAGTACCTTCTTTGTGGCTTTCTAGGCTATTGTTGTTGTTTTTTGTATTTATATATACGCGAGCATCCTTGTGTTTTACTTATATTGCCTATTAATGCTGCCTTGTTGGTTAGAGAATAGTTATGGCTGGGATTTCTTTATTTACACTGTCCCGTTTTATTTGGTTGACAATGGGGGTAAGTGTGAGGTTTGGTGCACCTTAGAACCTGGTATAAACCCCCAGCGGCTTTTTTTGCCACTGACCGTTCCAAGGCGGTAGCTCTATTGTCAACCCTTATTTTGTGTTTGTGATGTCTTATTTGGCCTTTTATTCATCTTTAATGTTGTTCTTTGTTTCTGTGTGTTTTTGTGGTTGACTGTCGTCCTTGAATGCTACTTTTCCTGTTCGCGTTTTTATATCTATATTTATTATAAATACATCGTTTGTTATTGTCTTGAATGGGGGTCATATTTACATTTTACACTTCTTTATCTTTCTTATCTTTCCTTCTTTCTTTTTTTTCTTCTGAACTTTTTATTGGAGACCTATGAAGCTATAGTTTAGTTTTAGAGTTGTGAATCACTGAGTAACACAAACGTTCGGCGGGATCTTCAATGTGCACGGGTATGGCTCTCCAAACAACGGGATCGACGGCTTTACCTCGCCTTTGAAAAACGGCATACTTTCAAAGTACCTTGCCCGGCTAAGAAATTGCGGGAATGCCTTTTATAAATCTGAGATGTGACCTCACAGGGAATCGAACCCGGTACGAGTTGTAAATATGCTAACCACTCGACTACTGCAACTCTATGTTGTTAGTAAACGATGTTTATTCCTTTTTTTCTCATTTGAATTGAACTACAGTATGAGTTATCAACAATTGCATGCGGGAGGTCGTGTGTTTAAGCTCCGGCCGGGTCATACTAAATACATGTACTTCATAAACATGGTAGCTCAACTGACTGAGGCTCAGAATATATATGATAGAGCTAGGAGCTTTCGACCCGATGTCAGAATTTTGTGACTAAGTGGAGTAATCATGCCATGTGTCTATTGCGTGATATTTCATAGTAGCTATACGATGTAGTTTGGCAAGGAGCTCATTGCTACAAGTAGACACCGCCCTAATATCACTGAACGAGTACTGAAGCGACGTTAAACTCCATACATTAAAACATTCAACTAATGGTATTTACAAATTTAATGGCAGCCTGGAGGAATTTTCTGACTTCGTGACTGTTTAATCATTATTTCTAATTTCATGACTTTATGACTTCTTAATTTGTGATTCCTGGAGGACCTGAGTTCAAGCATTGCCGGCGCAATTGAGTTTCGTCGATGTACTTTTGTGCTTTTTCTCTTGTTTTCTTGTTCATCGGATGGGGATGTAAATTGGGTGGTCCCGTATATTATCCGAGCACAAAAAAATCGCAGGAATCTATTCGATAGGAAGATTTCCCGAGTTCCTGATTAGAAGTGCTCTCTCTCTCTATCTCTCTCTCTCCTCATTTGTTACATACATTCGACACGATTTCTAATTCCAACTCACAGAGGTGTGTGACCGTCAGTTAAACGCCAAAAGGGCTCAACAACAATTTTGGTCAAAATTGACTTTTATACATAATTGAATCCGTCTAGATGTAATCTTTATACAAAATTAATATTGTGGATATATTCTTAAAAAATATTTCAAAATAGCTTGTTTAGCAATAAGGCCTATCACCAACAGTGGCAAATTTCCTCTGCCAAAAGGTCTCATAAGCATACTAGCTAATGCCAAAAGGGCTCATCATCATTATTTAGTGCTGATAAGCCCTTCTCATATTATACTCTCCCATGCTAAAAATGTTATCAATAAGTGTGTTAATTAGCTATCCTCTTTCCAAGAGGCCTATGATATACAATATGGTGAAATTAGTAATTGTTTTCAGCTGTATTCCAGAGATAATCCGACATAAAATGATTCACATTTATTTGTAGCAAGGCAGATTTTTAAAAGCATTTTGTGAAGATATTGTTAAGGATATTGCACGGTAAGAGTCTTTTTATATTATCTATAAATGCATACTACTAGATTTAAACATGTGTTTAAAAATAAATAACGTATTCAGTATTTTACAGATATGAAAATTATCCCTCATGCTGCTTTTGTTGATGAGCCCTTTTGGCTCCTGAAGTTGAAATTTACATGTTCTGTTTCAAACGTGTTTTTATAGGCCTTATTCTATTTAAATATCACAAAATAACAATAGTTTTATGGAAAGATACACTGAATTTCTTAATTAAATTATTATGGAGAAGATGGAATCAAGTTAATTATCTGATGAGCCCTTTTGGCTTAACAGGAAACTCGCATTTAAAATATTAAATAATTTAGATTGCATAACGCTTTACAATTGACCACATTAACTGTTGTTATAATAAATAATCCATTGGCGTGAAATGTATACATTACAGGATTGTGGCCCACTACAATGGACAACACACAGTGGTCAGATGAAGAGTTTTATGCTACCCCACTGACGATACACGGCTTACAATCGGGTATGTACTTAATAATTATGAAAGTTATTATATTAAAATACCTGAATGCATATAAATGGCTTTTTGGCTATTGATATAACTATACTAAATTTATAAAATTGTAAAGCTGTCAGGATATTTAATTGTTTTATGCAAAAATAATAAAAGTTTATGTACATGTGATTTGATTTATTTTGCAGACTAAAGAAGAAACTATTATGTACAATCCACAAGATGGGCAAACCACGGTTCGCTCTGAGAGCATATTAGGCCAGGAGGAAGGTGCACAAATCGATCAATTAAAACAAAACGACAGAAACAGATCAACAAGCGCCGATTCAGATGACGCCCCTCTGTCGCGTGTACAGAAGAAGTTACGGAGAAAGAAAATACAAACTTATCACCAGATACATCTGACTACGATGATAGCTGTGAAGATAAAACTTATACACCTTCAGAAGACAGTTCGTCAAGTGACGACAATGTCATTTTAGCTGGAAAACGGAAGGGCAGAAAATGGGTGCGAAAAAGGTTTCGGCTATTAAAGAGGAAAGAGGGGAGAGACAGTGATATGTCTGAAAAGAACGACATTTTCAGAATGAAGGCCATGAATTTAACAATGACGAGGAAAGAAATGAAGAAATAAATCCACTAAAGCAAAAACAATGGAACATCTAGACAGTCAATTACAGACAGCCTTAGCACAAAGCAGTGAGCATCATAGCCTACACACCATTCTTAAGAAGCATGCGGAAATGAGATTGTCCAATTTATTGACAAGCAACTCATTGGAGAAAATACCTGTTACGCCAGATGGAAACTTACTTTAATGCTGTCCACTTTCATCTCAACACAACAGATTCTACAAATGATTTAAGAGAAAAACTTTTTCAACTATTACTAGGAAATGAAGATCATTACAAATGTTATATGACCATGTCAGAAGCAGTCAATGAAGAAGAGATCTCAAACCTATTTCATTTCACAATCCAAAGAAAGATTCTTGCCAGGCATGTAACACATACAATGAAAAGAAAAAGACAAACACAGCAACTATTGAAGATGAAAATGCCTATAAAGCACATATTGAGCGGAAAGAAAATCAAGAGTTGAAAAAGAACAGGACAAACTTCGAGCAAAATCAGATAAATTCATTTTCGTAGCTACATTCGGCCTAGAGGCTGTCCTTTCAACAACATGCTCAAATGTCAATCAAGTATAATATACAAGAAAGCTAAACTGCTATAATCTGACTGTAATTTCATTAGCTAATAAACAAGGAACATGTTATATCTGGGATGAAACTCATGGTCAGCAAGGTTCCTCAGAAATTGGGACTTGTGTAATAACGCACATTCGTTCACTGTCATCGATTGACCGACAAGTTATTCTATACTCACTGTTGCTCTGGCCAAAATCGTAATCAATATTTAGCAGGAGGGCTACTGAACACAGTCGTGCAACATCAGCATGTTCAGACAATTGAACAGAAGTTTCTTGAGTCGGGCCATACACGGATGGAATGCGATTATATGCATTCATCAATGGAACATGCCAAAAAGTGCACATCAATCTTCATACCTGATCAATGGGACACTGTCATGCACATGGCCCGTCCACACAAACAGTACACAGTAATATATATGCGATTTGACTTATTCTATGATTTGAAACGTCACCAAAAAGCAATTAAAACTGATATAGATGGCAACAAAGTAAACTGGCTTAGGGTTAACATTTTGAAAGTTTCAAAAGAATTCCCAGACGAAATACAAATTAAGTATGAATACGACGGTGAATTTAGAAGGGTTAATATCACAAAATATGTACGAGGACGACCAGCAATTGAAAAGGAATTACCTACAGTATAGCGAAAAGATTTCAGACCTAAAGAAGAGAAACTTGTTAGACCTTTGCAAGACATTGGTAATACTGCAGTGTATAAGGGGTTTTACGAAGCCCTGCCCACAAGTAAAGTAGCAAAACTTAAAGACTACCTGCCAATGCCAGATGTCCTTGATGATGATGAGGCAGATAGTGACATTGTTTAGAATTATGGACTTTATTTTAATTGACATATATCTAAAAGTGTACATACAAGCTTACCATACGCGTACCAGTGGTATAAATATATTACATCAATATCAACCTTGTTACCTACAACATAAAAGTCTGGTGAGCCCTTTTGGTCTCGAACAATCTACTCTTAAAAAAAGCTTTGAAGTTTAAGCCAAAAGGGCTCATTAACAAAACACACCATATATGGCCTTGATTAAAGGTCTATGATGTTGCCTTTTTTATTACAAATAGATGATGCTAATACCAATAACTGTGTATAATATTTTAATTGACGATTAATAAATGGATTTTTAATCAACCCCATAATTTTAATAGTGTTTTTTCTCAAAACTGTAAAAAATGTTGATGAGCCCTTTTGGCGTTTAACTGACGAGTGTGTGTGTGTGCGTGTGTGCGTGCGTGCGTGCGTGCTAGCGGGTGTCCTCCCCCGCCCGCTATACTCTCGCTTGTGGGTGTCGGGGCCGCCCGCAAAAAAAAATGAAAATGAAGACGCAAAATCGATGGTTATGAGGCATGCTCATGCGTTTGATAGCAGTGTTTTTTAATGGTTTCTTAATAAATAGCCCTAATAACTCTTCTCAATTCACTTTTAGTGAATTTTATCAATTGTTTATAAGTGTTTTCATACGACACGCCGCTGATTATAGAAGTAAAGTAAAATGTTCACAGAGGAGGAGTTTTGCGTTCAGGTTTAATCCGATTACGTCATAACAATAGAAGGTGTTACTTAACTTCTAGGTGTTAATATGCTGATGAAAGGACGATAATACTAGTATTTAGCATGAAAGCGTAAAATGTAAATATAGACTCATTGCCGTGCGCTTTGTATAGCAATTTTATCTTTGTTTTAATGACTAGATGATAGAAAGAATTTCAAAGTTATGAAATGTATGCACGTATTTAAACCAGTTTCTGCAACACTGAAAAACGATAAATTGTTTTTTAAATAGTTTTATTTGAACTGCCGTGTATTTTACATGTTTTAGTGGGTTGTTTTGTTTCGTATTTGTTATTTTAGTGTTTGTGTACCCCTGATGAAGGCTTAAGCTGAAAGCGCTTGTGTTTTTATAAACTGTAGCACTGTATAAATGTTTTTCCCCCATCTATATATAATATATATATATATATATATATTCATTTTCGTATCCCCTCGGGGATCCAGTGCTTTTTGAAAGGTACTTTGTAGATGTATGTATTTTCTCATCCTTATATATATCAAATGCAAAGTTGCAATAAATCTAATCGATTATGTGAAATGCGAAGACAATTATCAAGAATATGTCACATACTTAAAGTAAATATGTAGACAGAGTCAGCAGTTGTTGTGTAGGCATATGTGTAAGGCGATTGTTTGTGCCATGCTTACCAGATGATTGTTTGTCTATCAAACAATCAAATAAGCGAACATTAGATTTGCATTTACGTTTGATTAGTGCCGCTTTAACTATACACTTATCGCATTAATGTAACGCTCGAGCTGCTGTCTTATGTAGTTATTGATTGGTTGGTGTGCTTATGAAATTTTTGTTATAGTTACATTGTAAACTCTACAACTGGTAGAAAAGTTGCACTCACATAATACGCTGTTTTATATATCTGAATAAACGAACAAATCCAAATCAATTAGTATCCCTTGAGAACAAACAGACTCACATATAAACATTTTTTAAATATCTAAAATAAGGAACACAATACCCATTTAATTTATTGTTCCTAAAGAAAACATAAGACACCTTCCATTCTGCCAGCGAAAGAAAAAAATGAATTTAGACGTATGTTTATTTGGTGATTGAATGCAGTCAGGGAAGGACATATGAATATAAAGTGCATGTTATATGTAATACACTTTAAAAAAAAGAGAGTTTTTGTTAATTAATTGACCAGCAACAACAATAAAAAAAAAACGTGCATGCGTGTATGCGCGTCTTTGTGGATTATGCAATTTGTGTTGTGAATTGTACTATGGATCGAAATAATGAAATATATTTATTGTCTTTTGTATTGTTTGGTGACACTAGCAGACAACCGGACTTCAATAGTCTAGACCAGAGTGCAGTGAATCAGGAAGTAGACATACTTAATAATGTGTCGCGTGGAATAATTCGAATGTATGTAACAAATGTGGAAATTCATTCGCAAATCTTTTTTCACTTAGACGCCATGAAAGAAATGCATGCTTATCAACACGGCTTATTCACATCTGCATGTACTGTGGAAAGACGTTAAGAATAGTGCACATCATTTAAGACATGAAGCAGCAAGTAAGTGTCAAGGCAAAACGTCATCAGAGAAGTCATTCCATTGCAATAAATGTAATAAAGTGTTTAGCTCTAAGTTTAATCTCACCCGTCATACAGCGCGTTGCTCCAGCGCACCGATTTATATGGTATTTACCAGCAATCACTGCCCTAAACATTTTTCGGGTGCCCAATATTTAAAGCAGCACATGCGCACTCATGCTGAAACGGTTACCGTCTCTCGTAAAAATAGAGACAAACAGGCACCAAACCCATTTTCTGGTGAACAGGATGGACATGCTGCTGCTGCTACTGCTTCTGCTGCTGCTGCTGCTGCTGCTGCTAATACTAATGCTGCGAATGCAGTAACCGAATTCAATGACCACGACATTAACAACAACAACAACGACGACCTTCCGCAGCAAAGCACTCCATCGTTTGATGGAAATGTTAGCATCTACAAGGCTGTTAACGGGAGGATCAGAAAAATACAATATGTTGTATATTTTCGGTAATCGACGAAGTCAATAACTGCTGACTCTGGAGTAACTGTTGGTACTGTATTTGTGGGATTACAATCAGTTTTCTCACCCCTTGTTTGTCAATTAGAGCTATGGTTAAAGTGATGGGAAAAAAAGCTCAACAAGTGTTTAAGACATACACTGTGTCCGAGTAACTTTAGTCCTTTACAACTAACGTCCAGCTGTCGCGGTGAAATTGGTCTTATAACGTGCCTGTAACGTTTGAGGCACAGACGCTCGTTCTCTGATAAATCAAAGACACCATACATTATATTGTGGGCGATTTCCGCAAACGTTAAGATCTGAACAGATGTAGCCGACTCGAGCAGTCTCCTCCGCAGGGCGCAATTGTCAGACGTGCTTAAAGCTACCATATCTCTATTTAAGGCAATGGGATGTATACCGAAGGCAAATGGGAGCGGTTTAACGCTTGGTTTACTACCAAATTCAAGCCAGTGAGACATGACTGGAAACCTATATATAAAGCAATTTTATAGCGAATTTGTTTCCATTCCAGTTCAGACCATCGAACAGGCAGGACTTGTTGCGGACGTCTGGAGCAAGGTGACCCTGGAATCTGGAATCTCTACACCGTGGTACACTGAAAGCCACCCAGCGGAAACGTTTTATGTATTATGCTGTACATATGTAAATATTTTTAACGTGGCCCTAAAGAGGGGCGATTGACAACCGTCTACTGGAAACTGACGACGCCGAGATGCTTCTTGTCACAGCAAGCCCCCGCAAGTGACAATGGAACCTACGGCACCACCACGGGCGACGAAAGGCATCCTACAGGGAACCGATCGATTGGAGCGTGTTTGCCTGCGTTTTCAGGAGACCCAAGAATCGCAACACGTTCTGATCGGTCTACATCCGACATCATCGATGCGACGATGCCACCAACACAGACTCCACGGATTGACGGATTGACCTACTTGGGAAGCTTCAAATCACCTGTGCCTTCATTGGTTGAGACGACTTCGAGCCGGAAACCGGATTGACCTTGTCACAATTTTGCAGGCAATCCGATGGCCAAAATCTTAAATTTCTACAATTAATCTTCTTTAGAAACGTAAACCATCTACAATAAACATCGCTGGACTTCTTCATTCAACTCTACCGCTGCTATCTACAGTAACCTACTTTGGACGAGGGATGTTGCCGTACTTGGACTCATCTGCACTCCGTAAACTACTGTTGAAATGCTCGCCAAAATGCATCATGCAACAAGGCGAGGGTAAAGAAAAACTTTTCGATTGATCGAACTTTTTTCATATCTTTACTTGCGCTCCACGCAGCAACATCAAAAATGCTCACTCATTCACCGAAAATATTACTGCCAATGCGAGATCCGAACTCCTTTGTTCAATGTGAACTTGTGATTCAATGCGTTTTAAAGTACATACATACACCAAACTCCTTAGAAAACACGCTCCCGCAAGTATAGATTACAATTTTCACATTAAAATAGTATACGCTGAAATCATACTAGGTATGTTTTGTTGCTTAAGTTTTAGCAATATAACACTGAGGAAAAACAACTAAGTCCATTAGGAAACAAATATATAGTTAAAATGAAAGCAAGTGTATCACTTGGTTCTGTGGTGTAATGATAAGGTAATATATCTAGCAATACGGAGGTTTGGAGTTCGAATCTCGTGATGAGCGAACACTTTTTCAATGATTATGGCAATGCTGTTTTTTATATCGATGTTGCTGCAACGAACGATGTATTGAAAATGATGTCCTGTTATAAGTTTCTCTCCTTGTATTCGGGTTGCAGTCATGTATCACAAGCTCGAATTTGATAGTAATCCAAGCGTAAAACACCTCCCATTTGCCTTAGATACACGCCCACTAGCTTTATATAGAGATATAGTAGCTTTAAGTATCTCAAATGGAAATGTCGCTCTATTCGTTCCATTATATGTCTGCACGCATTAGTAGTAATAGTAATAATACTAATAATAATACAACTTATCACCTCGCCGCTCGTTGACGTTTTAGACCATGCGTTCAATAGACTAATACTGATCTCTTACATTAAGTGTTCAGGTAACGCCCTTCAGTGCTACCAGTGCGAGGTGTGTATTTGATTACACCCGCTGAACAGTATGGGAAGCCATAACCGTCAAAATGTGGATATTTACAAACCATTCAATGACAGACCATTTAATTCAACATGAAGTCATTTGATGACGTACATATTGATTCAATGCGACGTGTAAACTCTGTTCATTCGTTTCAAAGTGAATTGATGCGGTTCAAAGTGAAATGATACGGTGTAAAATTTCAAACCATACGACGCAAATAGAAATCATTCAGTGCAATGACAAACCATTTGACAAAAAAACTAATGCGATACAATAAAATACAAGTCGGTATGATGAAAACTTTAACGATTCATCGAAAAATGTGAAGTGATACAGAACAAAGTAAATCAGCATGATGCAATATGAATCAGTTTAACGCAAACACATTCAGGCTGGTGGTACGTGAAATGATCGGGCGAAAACAAAGTCGATGAAATGCAAACGCAATCACTTCGACAGAAACTGATTTCATTACGTGCAAAGTGAAACGGTGCGACATCTGGCGGCGATATTTGCCACATCACTTGCAGGGTTATTCCCCCTACATAATTACTGGCCGTATATGATAAATCAAAGTACTGAAAGTACTGAGAATGCAAGGTTTGATAGGAAAGACTGTATGTATATTTGCACGGTTGCTGGACATTTCAAATTTCCATAAATGTTACATAGTTTTAGCCAACTTGGCTATCTTGGGCGACCTACCAATATCTTAGAGGGTCAGTCCATTCCAAATATATTGTGATCAATTGTCATTAAACTGTTTTAAATCTTGACTAGAATATTATTTTATGAAATTGCTGATGGATAGACAGATTTTTGTTTTATGGCCAAACTGTCACTCAAGATGACCTACATGTCTAAAATTATGTAATTTACAGAGTGGCGTGTATTAAGTAGTCTTCCGGGAACAAGATGCACAAGAGGGCCTGTATCCTCTACTGGCTTGAATAGTCTAAGGAATTGACTGGAATACTTTTCCCCCATAATTCCAAGCGCCAAACACGAGAGATGCATCATCATTAACACATAGATTTTAAGTAACACCTTCTATTGTTATGACGTAATCGGATTAAACTCCTCCTCTGTGAACATTTACCTTACTACTGATTATGATTTTTGGATTTTAGTTGACACATTCAATACCTTAAATAAGCATGTACATTTCGTAAAAGTATTTATAGAAACATACGCACGTGATTATCGGGTTATGATAATCGACAAGACAGTCACGTAACTGTCCGCGTCGGCTATTTGTATAAACGTCATAAATTACCCGGCGAATGCCAGTCACTCTCGTTTTTGCCGCTGCTATGAATTCTACTGTATTATACAAATTTATAAATTAAATTATGTTTTTAAAATATTAATAAACCAAAAATTTTACATTTATGTTTTGTGAGACATAATTTTCAACACAGCATAATTTACGACTTGAATATAATTATTTCACGCACACGCATACGCACACACGCACGCACGCACTCACGCACACACGCACGCACGCACTCACGCACACACACACACACACACATATTTATTGCATTCTTTGTGTCGAGACAGAAACTATCTGACATTGAATGCCCCCGAGAGAAGATTGATTGAATTGGATTTTATAGTCGAACCAACAGCTAAGGTCATATGGCGACTTTCCAGCTTCCATTGGTGGAGGAAGACCCCAGGTGCCCCTATGGGCAATTTTCGTGCACGGGCGGGCACTTGGGTAGAACCACCGACGTTCCGCAAGCCAGCTGGATGGCTTCCTCACATAAAGATTCCTAGGCCCCGGGAGAAGAATTTGGCATGACAACTATTATATGAATACTGCTTGATTGCAACCCTAAAACGTACTTAATTCATTGGGAACAAATTATAACACGCAAAATATATTTCTTATTCATATTGATACTTACTCATTTATGGTTTGTAGGGCTGTGTCAACGGTCTCCGATATGTCTATAACGTCGTCGGTTACCTCACTTGCCTCGGAAACTACATCCATTGACTCAATCAACTCCTCCGTCACCTCCTCCACCTCAATTCCTATCTCCTCCACTATTTCAGCCATCTTATTAGGTATAAAAAAGGATCTGAAAAAAAACATGACACGGAAATTGTTGTACAAGTAAACACTTGTTTTTATTTAGATACACTAAAAGAACGTGCTTTAAACGTTACTAGTTGCAAGCACATTCCTTAAACGGGTTTACTTTGATATAAGATGAATTTAAAAAAAAACGCAAACACACCTGGTACATTTAGAGAAATAAAAGGTAAACGCGCGTGCGACTAATAAAAGTACATGTATGAATAGAAATCGAACATGAAGTGTAGCATTCACAGAACACAGTCAACCAAAACAAGCAAACAAAACAAAGGAAAATTATAAGGAAACATATGCGACACCGCACACATAAAAGGGTTGACAATAGTGGTTCCGTATTGGAACGGTCAATAGTAAAAAGGCCGCAGGGGGATTAAGTCAGGTCCTAGAATGAACCAAACCCCACTGTTACCCTATTGTCAATTCAGTAAAACGGCACAGTGTAAATAAAGAAATCCCCTTCTGGCTATATTCTCTAAAACAACTAGGAAGCATTTGTAGGCAATATAAGTATAACACAAGGGTGAACATGCCACATAGCAAGTACATAGTGACTGGGCAGCGCCAGAGCAATAAAGAACAAAACATTTATAAGTGTAATAATTTTACATTAAACTAGATGTTGACCAGAACCTGATCAAACGGGCTTTCCTGTCTTAATGACGTCATGACGTCACAACTGTCAGATTTGTCTCAGACTATTTATCACGAAAATAAATTCGAACATGCAATTAGTGAAACAATCGAATTTCTGAATATTGTCGGAACAGCGTGTGACGTTCTTTCACAACCGGACCCTGAACTCTACAATCATTGAAAGTTTTATTCAAATCAAATAATAAATAGAGAAGATATAGCCAAAACAATATTTCCCTTATGATGTCACTGGCGTCCATCTTTGTTGACGACATGACAACATTCAACATTATTGCACAACTAGCCTTCACTCTCTCAAACTGTTAAAGTTTCGTCAAAATCCGATCATAAATGAGGGATATATTGCGATTACAAGATTTCTTAAATGACGTTATTGGCGGCCATTTTGGATGATGTCATGACGTTAAAACTGTCAGGGTCGACTGAGGTCGGAATCTACAGTTTTCTTTGAAAATATTTTGATGATTTCTGAGCAATTTTGTGGTGAAAATATCAAAACGCACTACAACCTGTGTTCTAAACCTGAAATTGTGTATAATCGGTACTATGCATATTTTCCTTAAAGTCGGAATCTACAGTTTTCTTTGAAATTCAGACTAGTTTCAGACATGTACACTAATTACGCTAAATAACTTGAATTCTGTTTTTCAAAAATAACGAACATGCATTGTTCCTGAAAGATTATAAAATTTCCTCTCAAAATATAGCAAATACATGCTAGAAAGCATCAAAATCGGTTTCTCTACCTACAAATACAACTTCATTTACCCCACCCACTCAGCACTGAAAAAAGTGAAAACATGACATTTATAGACAAACGACAGCATATACCTGTCCCTTATTTGAGATATAGCACATCCATAATTGAATGACAAACACTCCAAATTGTCATAAAAATGCTATTTCTACATACCTTAACCGGCTTTTTTTTCCGTAATCTGATGTCGACTCAAGAATTGCAGGAAGTGATAAAAAAAGCTATCATTTACAACATAGCCACCAGTTACGATTTTCTGTTTACAGGCTACCTATGGGTCATAGTACAAAAAGTTTATTTATATCAAAATTAACTATTATGTCATACTAAGTCAAAAACAGCCCATTTGTGGATTTCTTTTTTATTGTCTAGCCTGTACATGGCTTTGAATCTCATAGATTTCTATTTTATAAGAAATTCCCCATGGACATTCATTCGAAACTAAGGAGTCTCCCTTTAAGGGCAAAAATATTTTTTCAAATGTTTATTTGTTACTTTTAAATCACTTATTCCAGTTATTTCGAGCATTTTGATACGTCAACTGTGCCAATCCGATGGAATTTAGGCATTTCAGAGCTTCTTAAACTTGGCACTATAATTCCTGGAAAGTTACATATTTATCAGTATTTTTTGTTCTTTTTTCCTCTTCTTAGAATCAAAATTAAGTTGGTATATGTGTTGTAAATGTACTTTTGAGTACTTTACCTACATAGTATTCAGGGTACAGAAAAATCATTTATTCCTGAACTCAAAATATAAAGAACCTGCTTCAGAACTTATCTAGAGTAGTCTCCCTTAGCCTACATAGCAACAACGTCATGATGCATAGCAACAACTTCACCCTTGCCTAGCAACGCCAGTATAGCATGTGACATAGTGCAGATTTTTTGTCAATCATTGAGGCAATCTATACCAGACATGACAAAGTCGACAAGGTCATATTTCCCCAAAAACTTGCACCATGCGTTCGGGCGCGCGTAAGGCTTGAACTGACGCATATAAAAAAAAATAGTGTATCCGAGAAGCAGTTTGTCGAAAAGGCCAGGGCAGCAATAAACAATATACTGCCCTGCTTTAGCAACATTCATGCCCAGTGCAGAATATATTCAACAGTGTGTTATGCCCATCTTGCCAGCTATTCCACCAACTTTTTGCCATATGGCAAACACATAAATATTTCAAAAAAAGACCATAAAAACATCAAACGGGTACTTGATACAGTATTTTCAGGAGAAATGTTGGGTCGCATTTCCAAACTCTACACAACAAACAAGTGTGAACATTTAAACAGTCGAGTGTTTACGTATGCACCAAAAAACATGGAACAGGCAAGTCTGCCCAATTGTTAGCTAAAAAGGCTGGATGGAAATATGCGATGGCAGACCCTTTCACAATGCACATGGCTCAACGCGATCGGTTGAGTAAGTATCGCACACAGCTGTCGGAAACAGTCCAATACAAGCACAACCGTTATATATCCCGCAAACGACGAAGTAACAGGAAACTTTTAAACACTAATTTTTATGAAACTGTATGTAACATCTAACAATCATGAACATAACTATGGAATAAATCCAAATATGTAAAATTTAAACATGCCTTTGTTTTAACATATCAACATAATAATTACCCATTCTCATAGAAGGCACGGCCTATAGCCACGGTGACCATTACAAATGCCTTCATTTCTACAAACTGACCGCTGATTATTTACTAAACAAGTTTCCAAACTTAAATGCTTAAAATTAATGCAAAGTTTTTGGTGACACCTATGTGACACATGCAGATGGCTGGGTAACTGTTCACATTCTGATGATATGTAGAACATCAGCCTATGAACAGTTACCCATTTTCGGTGACCACGAAAAGTAACGCGGATAACACCATAGCCATCTTTGTTTTTGCTGCCACCCCAAATATGACATGAATCGGTGATTACGAAGTTTTTTAATTTAAACTCGAAATTGAATATTTCCATTTCAGTTAAAATTGTAGAGAAAATAATAGACATAACGGTCACTGCAGCTATGGTTATGCAGACTGCAAATTAAAAATAAAGTAAAAAATGAAATGGTATGCACAAAAACATCCAGATAGCTTTAGTGCAGTATGAACTGAAAAGTAGGTAGCATACCAGACATGGCTCAAACCTACACTACCAGATTTATTATACCAGACCTTAACTAAGAACTTACTTACACTATCATATCACAACTTTAAATAGTTACGACTCAGATCAGACCAACGATATTTTGTATGCTGGAGGCACACCCAATATTTAAGGTCTGACATGAGTCTGATATAAAAGGTCTGATATGAGTGTCTGACAAGGGTCTGATATGAGTGTGTCTAGTAGTGTAGGTCTGACATGGGTCTGATAGTGTGGGTCTGACATGGGTCTGATAGTGTGGGTCTGACATGGGTCTCATATTGTAGGTCTGATATCAGTCTGATATTGTATAGGCAATATATGCACATTGAATGTCAGACAGACTCATTCCAGATCTATCCAAAATATCAAACTCCATTCAGACTTTCACTATTTGATGCATGTCAGACAGACCTACACTTTCAGACTCATGTCAGACCTACAATTACATCAAACTTACTCTATCACTCATAGTTATAAGACTTAAAGTATCAGAGTCTGACCTAGAACATACCAGTGAGATGCAGACATGTATGTACACAATAATAGTTTTTGTGTCTGATATTGTAGGTCTGATATGGGTCTGAAATTTTTGGCTGATATGAGTCTGATATGCATCAGATATTGTAGGGCTGATATTCAAGAGTCTAAATATTGTAAGTCTGATGCATGTCTAATACTGTTATTCCAGTAAGTCTGATTTTGCATGTCTGATCAGAGTTGGTCATATATAGCAGAGTGCAATTTATTGTTGGGTCTGATAGTTCAAGGTATCTTATATGGAAACCTATTCTCCTACATTAATGCCTACTTAAATGAACAGTTATATACAATTTACAGGCTCCAATTATAGTTTCTACAAAAATAAATTGAAAAATGTGTGCAAATTCACATTCGGTCATTGGAAAATAACAAAACTCAGATGATCTATTTTTACCAGCAAGCGTTACTTCGCTTCGCAATATGTGTCGATATCTCAAAATGGAAAATGTCGCAATATTTTGATGATTTCTGAGCAATTTTGTGGTGAAAATATCAAAACGCACTACAACCTGTGTTCTAAACCTGAAATTGTGTATAATCGGTACTATGCATATTTTCCTTAAAGTCGGAATCTACAGTTTTCTTTGAATTTCAGACTAGTTTCAGACATGTACACTAATTACGCTAAATAACTTGAATTCTGTTTTTCAAAAATAACAAACATGCATTGTTCCTGAAAGATTATAAAATTTCCTCTCAAAATATAGCAAATACATGCTAGAAAGCATCAAAATCGGTTTCTCTACCTACAAATACAACTTCATTTACCCCACCCACTCAGCACTGAAAAATGTGAAAACATGACATTTATAGACAAACGACAGCATATACCTGTCCCTTATTTGAGATATAGCACATCCATAATTGAATGACAAACACTCCAAATTGTCATAAAAATGCTATTTCTACATACCTTAACCGGCTTTTTTTTCCGTAATCTGATGTCGACTCAAGAATTGCAGGAAGTGATAAAAAAAGCTATCATTTACAACATAGCCACCAGTTACGATTTTCTGTTTACAGGCTACATATGGGTCATAGTACAAAAAGTTTATTTATATCAAAATTAACTATTATGTCATACTAAGTCAAAAACAGCCCATTTGTGGATTTCTTTTTTATTGTCTAGCCTGTACATGGCTTTTATTCTCATAGATTTCTATTTTATAAGAAATTCCCCATGGACATTCATTCGAAACTAAGGAGTCTCCCCTGAGACGATGACACTGGTGGAATTAACAGTAAAACAAATATAAAAAAGCAATTATTGAAAAAAAGCATTTCTCATAACATTGTGACGTCACAGACGTCAGGAGGTTATAACGCAGAGACAGATATTTACATTCGTGAATAACTAGCTAGACCCTAAACTCTACAATCTGTGAAAGTTTCATTCAAATCCGACCATCAATGTTTGAGATCTGTCGCTAACAAGATTTTTATCCTGATGTCACTGGCGGCCGTCTTGTATGACGTCATGACAAATTTTAATCTTCTTGCACAACTAGACCTTCGACTTCGATCTCTACAACCTGTGAACGTTTTATCAAAATCCGATCATATATTATGGAAATATGGCGATTATAAGATCAAATGACGTCATTGGTGGCCATTTTGGATGACGTCATAAAGTTAAAACTGTCAGCGTCGACTGCGACAATGCTGCTGATGGATTTTACAGTAAAACAACATAGCAAATGCAATCAGTAACTGACGTCAATACCTTATGACGTAGAGACAGTATTTGACGTTCTGGCACAACTAAACCCTGAACTCTGAAAATTTTATTCAAATCCTATCATAAATAAAGAAGATATAAATTAGCAAAATTTCCCTTATGACGTCACTGACGGCATCTTTGATGACGTCATGAGAGCATTTTATGTTCTTGCACAACTACCCTTTCTTTCCAACTATGGTTCATAATATTTATCCTAAAGAACTTCAGCTCAATATAGCTAATTTATCTGATAATAACGCTTCTTTTCTTGATTTAGATCTCTCGATTGTAAATGGTGAAATAATTAGCAAAATCTATGACAAGAGAGATGATTTTAATTTTGACATTGTTAATTACCCCCACTTGGATGGGGATGCTCCCCGAGCAACTTCTTATGGGGTGTATGTGTCTCAACTTATTCGTTTTGCAAGAGCTTGTACTCGAGTTGAGGACTTTAATATTCGTAATCTTTGTATAACTAAAAAGCTACTCAATCAGGGTTACCGTTACCATAAACTTCGTAAAACCTTTGCAAAATTTTATTATCGTAAATTTGATCTTCTTTCCAAATATAAAAGTAATTTAAGGACTCTTCTGCGACAAGGACTATCACAACCTGACTTCTATGGTGATGTGATTTATAAACTTCGTAAGATTCATGGTCATGATCACTTTCATACTATCTTTGTTAAACTTGTTAAAAAGTTTATCAAAAGAGGTTATGACCCTATCATTTTGCAACGTACTGCATGCTTGGTGGTGGACCCTTTAACAGTTCGCCACTATGCTTTCCTCTTTAATTGTACGATGACCGGACAGGCTGTGGACCGTATGATGACGCCTACCTAAAGCCCATTGGGACGGTGGCGTTTGATGTTTGTCTATAATCTTTCCTGTCGTGCCCTTAATGGTTTATTCTCTTGTTGCTCTGGCTTTGCCAAGTCATTGAGTATATTCATTGTGGCTTTCTGGGCTATTGTTTTTTTTGTATTATATTTACACGAGTATATTTGTGTTTTACTTATATTGCCTATTGATGCTGCCTTGTTGGTTAGAGATTAAATCATGGCGGGGATTTCTTTATTTACACTGTCCTGTTTTAATGGGTTGACAGTAGGGTAAGTGTGAGGTTTGGTGCACCCTAGAACCTGTTTAAACCCCCAGGCCTACTTTGCCACTGACCGTTCCAAGGCGGTAGCCCTATTGTCAACCCTTTTGTGTTTGTGATGTCGTTTGCATTTTTTATTACTTTTGCCTTTTCGTTTGTCTGTTTGCGTGTTTGTTTTTGTGTTTTGTGACTGACTGTCGTCCTTGAATGCTGCTTTCCCTGTCCGATATTTTTATCCTTCTTTGTTTTCTACAAACTGTGACAGTTTTATCAAAATCCGATTGTAAATGAAGGATATATAGCAATTAAAACATGTCTTTAATGACGTCATTGGAGGCCATTTTGGATGACGTCATGACGTTTTACAGTAAAAAACATAAAATTGCAATCAGTGAATAAAACTGATTGCTCATAACATCGTGACGTCACTGACGTCAAGACGTTGTGACGTAGATACAATTTTTTACATTATTGTACAACTAATCGCTGAACTCTATAATATGTAAAGGTTTTGTCCAAATCCGATCATAAAGGGATAACAATATTTGGCTGATGACGTCACTTGTGGCCATCTTGAATGACGTCCCAAAAGTTTCGGGACACTATTCAAGCCTGAGCTCTATCACTGTGTAAAATTTAAAGGCCGTGCGACCAGTCTTACTATTAAAACTGGTGGTGAGAAGAAGAACAAGAAGAAACAGAACGAAAACAATAGGTCTTTCCACTGAAAGGTGGAAAGTCCTAATAAACAGAACGAACACAATAGATCTTTCCGCAGGAATGCGGAAAGCCCTAATCAGTATAAACAGAACGAAAACAATAGGTCTTTCCACTGAAAAGTGGAATGCCCTAAAAAGCCCGTGATTATAAATGCATACTACAGTATATGTTACAATACATGAGCAAAATCGTAAGATGTGCGATTTCGGAATTGCTCAGCTTAAGGTAAGACTCTTAAAATGCCCGGCAAATTCGGAATAAAAAAGTGCGGTACTATTTCCGAACCGATTTGGGCGTAGATTTGGGTAGATTTGGTGGTTGATTTGGGTAAATTTGGGTATTTCGTGCCACCGCGCAACGTCGGAATAGGGACTGAGTAGGAATCGTGTTTAATATATGCTTGTGTACAATCCCGCTATAACTTGAAATCCAGAAAACATCAGGATAATTTAGATGTAGATTTATGGCATTCATTAATAATCTCACTGATTGCCCATGTTGAACTAAAGTTTTGTTAAAATATGCGGAAGTCTACATGTGTATACATACAATAAATGCAATGTCGGTAATGTATTCGTTTTCTATAAGTAGAATCGACGACTCTGCAGGTGTTCATATTAGGTGCACATTGTTCAGTTGTAAATACAGTTCCATATAAATATTTTCAGATGTATTACAATCACACAACAAGAACTTATTAAAATATTTATTTCGTGCCTAATTATGTATGATTTAAGTGTACTTGGCAACACCTATTCTACCTGGGCCCGTATTCATGAAGCAGCTTAAGTGCAAAATATTACTTTATGTAAAAATTTAAGATTTTGGCATATTTTGAATATCCTTATTAACCTCTCAGGAACACTACAAATCGTCTATAAATATCGATAAATATTTAGCTGTCGGTTTAATTTATCTACGACCTTATTAACAATATTAAGAAAACGTCTTAAATCGATAACAAATGACGGTTTAAACAATTAGCTTTATGGACCCAGATCTCACAGCAGCAGGGACATATTCGTGCTTTCAACATTAAATTTGGGTGGAAAAAAATATAAGATTGCAGTATGCCCCTTCAAGATATAACAAATATAGAAACTAAGTTATTTTAAATCGTTCAATAATACAGCATTGTGAGAATCTTGCTTTCAAAATTAGTTGAACAGACAGACGGTCATTTTTATTATTTCAAAATGTGGAGGCGCCGGAGTAAAATGGAATGTCATCAACAGTATATATCAATAGTAAAGAGAGGTAATATACATACTAATGCATTATAAGCTATGGTGGCATATTTCTGCCACGAGATAGCTAGATAATTTATCGTGTATTTTTCGCGATAATGTTACATTTTCTCTTTAATTTTCAACAACTTTAACTAACAAAACTTGCTGCGATACTGCCCACTTCTGCCATCACGTTAGCATAATAGTTAACATTTTAAATTTTGTTTTCGTAATAATTCTGACTAATTATCATGAAAATTCACGTTACTATCTCAATAACATACCAGAACTATCATGATCAGTAGTATCGCGGTATTTAACAAGATAACTGAGAGATTTTCTTGAAAATTCAAACACTATCTCGAAGAAAGCATGGTACGGGTATCGTGATAATTCTCTAGAAACCAGAATCATGATGGCAGAAGTGGGCATTAGCGTGACATTTAACATGATAACTTTAAAAATTAGAGATATTTTTATGTGACAAATTTTATAAGATTTTCGCGAAAATTCATTATTATCTCGAAAAATACATGTTACTATCTCGAAATAATCATGATAATTATCTAGCTATCTCGTGGCAGAAATATGCCACCATGTTTGAACACCAAAGGGACGAATTTGTTATAGAGGGTACGAGATCATGCTCCCCCGTCGAATAGTTAAACTATTCAAATTCTGCATTCTGGAGTACTGTCTGTTGTAAAATTTGAAGCAATCTTGCTAAAAGTAATTGTTATATTGCCATTGTATTTCTTTGTGATAAAAATAATAAAAAAGCACTGACCACTAGTTCATTCTAGTGTGAATTTTTACTTAAAACCTTAACACAGAAAGTGTATTTTTTCCCTTTTGTTATCGACATATTTATTTCGAAGACCCATGAATTCTCGTATCCCTGGGCAACGTTAATGTATTAAAAGGTGATCTACAAATAATTATTAAATTATTTCTAGGATATTCAAATAATTAAAAGAAAATAGCACTTACGTGTTTGTTGCTTCCACGTATTTCAGTACTTATTACTCTAAGTTTTCACTTATTCAATAAATTTAATACAATATTTAATGTTTAATGCAGATAAAGTCCCTTGTCGCTTTACAATGCGTAGAACCTGTCAATAGCCCAACTTAAACTGATAACACATTATTTTTCAAAAGTTGCCTGCATTTATACTGCGTGATAGTACACACTTAACTACATTTGCTCAATCAGCCAATCAAATGTTGAAAGAAATATCCTTATATTAGTAACCCGGATATTTACTTAGTAACCCGGATATTTACCCGGACATTTGCCCTATCTAAGTACTTTAGACGTATTAGTCCACTCAGCCTGTGAACCCACATCAAACTAATTGCAACAGAAATAATTTTGTGATTTTCTGATAGATACATATATTGCAAAAAATCACAAAAAAAGTCTAGAAAAATCTAGATAGGGGAAATTAGTTTGTTCATGGCTCAGAAATGTGCGTTTGTCATAAAATCACTGCATGTTTATGTGTATGTATATCGGTAACATTTTTTTACGAATAATACATTTCAATGAGGTATTACAATATAAAGACATATCTAAATAATACAAATTGAAAAGTTTGAATGAACAATGTATATAAATGTCTTTTTTAGCACTGTTTCTTAAAATTCGCATATTGAATTACCCCACCCACTTAATTACAATGGATCTGCATTTCAGTGTAGAACTGTGTTATAGGCAGTTTCATAGAACATTTTTCTGTAAACATTCAAAATAAGATCGACGATGAAGCATTGGCGGTGAAACATTGACCAATGTATGATAATCGTCGGCGTTGTCGGCAACTATAAATACCCAAGTATTTGGCATTAAAATGTTATTTCTTTACGTATTTGCAACAGAAACATTGTATCTGCACAGTAACTATTACTGTGAAAAGCATTAGGTCCTTATCACTTTTTGTTTTTAATGGTTTAATATTTTTTATTTATTATCAGCGGATTTTATTTATTTATTTTTTTATTATAACTTGACCTGCATACACTTTATGCATTCTTTGCTAGCAAAATATGACCTCTGTGATCCAAGCTTCTTTGATAATTACTTTAGAGAGAGATAAGGAAATTATAAAGAGTTTTATTACCATGAGTTTTTCAATACCGAGTGATGATATTCATGAACATACGTCCAAATAAACAAACACATGCTAGCGCACTCGTTTGTTTATGCGAACTCTCGCTCAGGCTAGAAATCCCGTATGAAAAACGCATTGTAATTAAGTTATAACAGGGCTTTATATGAATTTTCATCCCAGGTTATAGAATACATTTTATTTTTCAAAACTGTAAGTGTTTTTGTTATTTTTTTGCGCCCTAACTATTGTCAATACAAACGTATAGTCATAATACGGCATATTTTAGATTATAACTGTGATCACTTACATGTATACTTGCAACATACTTGACTTGCATATTCTTTGCTAGAAAAATATAACCAGTATGACCCCTGTTCCTTGGAATATACTTTTGGTTCAGATTGTGGCATGTTAACGTCATTTCAAGTGGCAAATTTTATCATTTCCACACCGTTTCTAAACCTGTATATAACTAAAACATTTTGAGAATCCTAACTTACACATTTTGAGAATCTAAACTCTATAGACAAAAACAAACAAAAATCTAGATTCGTTATTTAACAAACAAGTTTTAAATATCGAAAAACAAAAAACTTGAGATTCGTTATTCGCCAAAAAAAAGTTTGAATATCGAAAAACAAAAAACTCGAGATTCGTTATTCAACATATAAGTTTTCAATTTCGAAAAATAAAAAAATCGAGATTCGTTATTCATCAAAAAAGTTTGAATATCGAAAAACAAAAAACTCGAGAGTCCTTATTCAACAAATAAATTTTGAATATCAAAAAAACAAAAAAACTCGAGATTCGTTATTCAGTCGAGTTTTTTGTTTTTCGATATTCAAACATGTTTTGGTGAATATCGAATCTCGAGCTTTCTGTTATTCGATATTCAATTATTTTTTTTGGTGAATAACGAATCTCGATTTTTTGTTTTTTTCGATATTCAAACTTTTTTGGGGGAATCACGAATCTCGAGTTTTTTGCTTTTTTTATATTCAAAACTTATCGTTTTATCTACTGATCATTTATTTCGAATTAGTATATACAATTAAATTATGATAAATTTAAATAGGACCGTACTTTGATAAGAGATACGTTTTTATCTACTGATCATTTATTTCGACTTAGTATATACAATTAAAATGACTGGAAAGTGTGTTCTGATATTTATAAAGTCAATATAAAAGACCCCGCTAGCAAAAGGTTTTGCCTTTTTCAAATTTTCGGACTGGTTCCATAATATCATATCACGAGAAGTTGTAACAGAGTCATGCATGGGGTCTTAACTTATACATCATCATTTCTCGTTTATGGGTATTTTTACTAAAGCTGACAACTATATATCTATAACTGGTAAAATTTAGCCATTGAATTATACATGTATGATGTGGTCAGCAGATGAAACGAGGGTTCATAAGTGGCTAAGTGACATATCCTGATATATCAGGATACTGATATATCCTGATATACCAGGAAACGAATGCTATTTGAACTTCAGTTATCTAAATACGTAGCATGCTGTTGTTTCCTCATTAAGTAGTGTCATTCAGTTGACCAATCAAACGTTGACCAATGTATAATCATCATATTAGTGATACTTAACTTAAGATTCAACATCCTGCAGAAACAGGATTCGTGTAGGGGGGCTGTAGTATATATTGGCTTGCATACAGCGGTAGAGACCCAACAGATTTTAATTTATATTTATTCTTACAAATAAAGTTTAACAAAAATAAACTTATAAAGTACATTCAGAGAAGCAATAGTGAAACTTACACAGGCAATAAAGTCAACTGTTGCGCATCAAAGACGTTAAAATCTTGCCTTAGGCGTACCTACAGCGAGCGACATTTATCAGCTTATCAACAAGTATGGCATCTGGTAAGTCAGTTTATATTCTATAATATTAAACACATACGTGTTAGGACATGAATCTTTCGTTCGGCATTACTACCGATTAAATATTCAGTTATATTCAAAAACAAATAATTTGATTGGCATAGCTATATGTCGATAAATAAATATGTCTTATATTTAGAAGAATTTTTTTTTTCTATAATTTTAAGATTGTCAATATCATCCTCAGTTGGAAAGCAGTTAATGCATTGGGAGAAAATATGGTATATTTATAAATAAGTGTGCATTACGTGGTCCGAGTATTAAATTTCATACCCCATCCAATCCCTTCTTAAAGAAGCAAAAACGGAGTTGGCTTGGGTATGAAATAAAACCTTAAGTCAGCTTAAAAAGTTTGCATATTGTAAAATTAAAACATTCAATAGGCAATGTTAAACTTGTTATCGCATTTTTTTCAGTAAACCATATTTTTAAAAGTGTTTTAATGTAGAAATATCCTTTTAAAATCCTGCTTATATAAGCTTTCCCATCGCTTAATGGAATTAAGGCGAGACCACGTAACGGGATATTCATTTGAATAAATAATTCTGTGTAAGAATCGAAAGTGTATGACTCAATATGCCGTTTATTTTAAGCTGTCATGAATAGATAATCTAAATAATTCACATAATCTGGTTTATTCGAAGGAGAGCTTCATCTTCAAATTTGCAAGTACAATTAACATGTTGAACTACTGTGCGCTTTAGGATGTACTGTATTACGTTTTTTATTACTTGTAAGATGTTTTCTTACCTTATATATTCGATATAATGAAATCTTGGGTGGATCTGTCAGCACAATACAGTCGGCCTTGTGTGAGATTTTTAAACATCAAAAATATATTTGAACCCCCGTATTATTCGCCGTACATAAATGTACTGGAAGGTGAAGTTAATTGGAATCAATTAATACATTGTATGTACAGACGCAGTTGCGTATAAGTACCCCAAATAAATGCAGAACGAACTCTGAACGAACGGAAAATGAACGCAGAATGAACGCAGAACGAACGCAGAATGAACGTTGCACGATCTATATTTTAAAAATGCATTTCGTTCGCAACGAACGAAATTGAGACTTCAATTATGTACTCAAAAGGATAATATTGAAAGTTATCCGAAATAGCGAAATGCATTTGCGTTCGTTTCGTTCGTTTCGTTCGTTTTCAGCGTTCAGCGTTTTAAAAAACGAACGATGAATGCATTTTTTAAAACGATAAACGCTGAAAACGAACGGAACGAACGAAACGAACGCAAATACGTTTCGGATTTCGCTATTTCGGATAACTTTCAATATTATCCTTTGAGTACATAATTGAAGTCTCGATTTAAACGAAGTTGCGTTTTGCAGTATTTTAATATAAAGAAATACACTGTGTAAATGGTGTTTTTAAGCACGATTACACACTTTCATTTTTACTGATTTAAAATAGGAAATGTATTTATTGTGTAGCACAAACTTTATATTATTTCATTATAAAACTTAAATAATGTTGGTAAAATCAGACGGCATAGTTTTACGTAGTGTCAAGTATGTTAAATCTTTTATGAAAATAACATAAACCCGGAATAAAACAGAATAATCATCAATGTGCACCACCAAATAATGTCAACCAAAGGACACATTTTTCAATATGATCACAAACATTAGTCGCCGACTCGTGGTAAGAATGTCATGCGTAGTTTAATCGTCAGAAATGTTGCGATTGGTAAACGCTGAACGAACGCAAATGCATTTTCTCCGTTTGTGCATTTAAACGCACACATTATGTTGCGTTCGTTCCGTGCATGTAAATGAACGCATAGTTTCGTTTATAAACGCTGAATGCATTCAAAAACACAAATGATTTGCATTTTAAAAAATGCATTCATAAAAATGAAATGCAAACGGAATGCAAACGGAGCGCAAACGGAATGCATTTTTGGGGTACTTGAACGCAACTGGTCTGTACTATATTATCTTATGTACTGATACGAAAATTGACAATATATTTAAATAATTATTTCTCCAAGCGTTTTACTTTATTGAGTTACAGTCAAAACTACCTTTCCTAAAATAATGGAATGTTCCAATGTCCTCAAAAACTTCCGCCAATTTTGGATTTCTTTTGCCAGTTGAACATTTTTCGACGATTGCAGGGCTCAAACAAGGACAATTTCAAACAATTAAAAAAATTCCGGAGTGTCCATTTTCGTTCTATCTATAAACTAGTATTTAAGGTAGGAAATCATTTAGAAAATTATTTTAAAACACTCGACAAATATTCGACGACTGATAATCTTCAATCGCAGTAGTTTCTTTGTATGAGCTCCGATTCATACCACAGACATATTAAAGATGAATGGCCACCCTTTTTTTAGTATTATCAATTAACAAATTTAACTCTTAAACATCATATGAACATTTCTTGATAGTCCTGGAGAGACAAATGTATTTAAAACCGCTACTAAGTTGTATGTAAAAATAAGTACTATTTGCATGACGTAGATACTACTTTTACCTCTGCGTGACTGCACCGGGAAATAAGGTAAATCTGAATTGTTAAGCTGCACAACTATTGCCAGATAATTGATAAAGTCATTTACCTGTGGATTAATTTACTTGTTCAAAGTTTCCTACGTCATCAAATAAAATGTTATTCTCGCTTTTCACAGATATTGCAATGTGTAAATTGTAAATATCTATTGTTATATATTGATTTCGATTTAATAAACATAAACATGTTCATCAAACAAAACATGGCCGGAGAACTTTAATAATGTTATTATGTCTGTGTTCATACGAAATTTCCCCCATGTACTCTACTTGAACAGTTGTGGTCGAAATAATAGCTTCAATCGCTGAGGCAGGCGCTTTGGCTGGAGAGGTAGCAGCTGAATCGGCGGCATTAGCAGAAGAAACGGCCGTCGTAGCTGAAATGGGTGAATCGGTTGCCATTATTACGGAAGGAATAGAGGAGGTTGCCGGTGCCGAAATAGAATCAGTAGTGACAGAAGTGGAAAGCACTGAGGTAAAATTAGATCCAGAATTAAGAGGTTTTTCATTTTATTCGGAGGCTCAAGTGCTCCATACATTGTAAGTAAGTGACATTATGAATCTTGTTAATGAAACCACACACAATCACAACACTCATGTGTGTTTTTTAAATAATTGGGAACAATTTTGATTACCAACTCAAAGATCCAACGTACTCAAAGATCCAACGTTCTTGCTTAACTTTGTACAATGAATTATAATGCATACACCAATATGTATTGTAGCAAAGAAATTATCAGATAATTGATTATTTTCTATAATATAGATAGCGGAGCTTGTGAGTTCCGAGGTTGAAGAACTGACATCGGCAGACATAGAGACAGAGATAGAATCTACAGTTGATGAAACAATCACGGAACAGGTTACAAAAGAAGCAGCTGAATCAAGTACAGGAAGCGCCAAAGTAAGTTAGCAGTTAAATATGGTTAATACCATGACATGATTTAATACAGCGTAATTGTACGTGGCGAAGCTGGAAGAGTTAATGATATGGAAGAAAAGAGTCAACGCCAAAGTAGGTCATCGGCTTAGCAGGTATATGTGATGGCATGACCATAACATGCAGATTGAACGATTTTCATATACTATATTTCGCTGACTATTACGGTTTCTTACTTATATTACGAAGCTTGAAAGATGTTGCAGAGCACATTACCTCTCATGAACAGACTCAATAAAACCGAGTCTGCTACTTATATCTCTTTTCAGTATTTATTTCCTATTAATCTTACTATCAGTTTATGTTCTCAGAATAGAAAAAGACAAAACTTATACAAGGTGATAACTATTTTCATGTCAGTAATTGAACTTGAAGGTAAGATTGAGATTATATAAATGGGTAACTTAGTATCTTGGGTTCTCATTTATGCAAGAAAGCTCTGATGATAAATTGTCTACATGATTTAATGAAAGAAAACATGATCATATATACTAATGACTGGAATGTATGTTTCATTGTAGCTGATTGCAAAGACACTTGGAAAATGGCTAAAACGTCTTTTAGAAGCATACATGATAGTAGACATGATTGGTAAATATATTAACGGTTTGATTCATCCTGCAAATCCTCCACCAACACCACTGAGTCCAGAACAGACGGAAAAACTGGGCGCCTTGTTAGATGCAGCAGATATAATGAAAGCAATCACTAAGTCGTGGCATGAGGCATTGAAACCACTTGAGGTAAAGTCAAAATCGATAGAATAGCTGGCTTTTCACTAAAATGCAAATGGGAGGAGAGTTGTTGCACATATTATTACTTCTCATGAAAATTCAATTAATAAATACTGACAGGGGCTCACTTGAAAGAAACAAATACAAACAAGATAAACAATAGAGAAAAGTAACGGATTCGGTTTTATTGAGACTGTTCATGACATGAGAGGTAGTGTAAATTGCAACATATCTAACGCCCGACTTTTTAAGCGGTATTCTACTTCAAAACCACAAAGATTAGACTTGATGATCCCGAAGGACCAGTAAGTATTTGTAGTCGGGGCGACTTTTTACGGCCGCAACAACCGAAACCGAGATTGCTACTTTTCACTCTTTCTTGTGTGTGTTACTTCCAAGCAACCCCTTTTTCAGTATTTATTCATTACAATGAAGAACGAATACAATTGTAATGCAGTAATGGCATGTATACATTAGACTAAGTTATATCGGTACCATCATAGAGAAGGGACGGTTTAGAGTACATGCATATGTCACATCAGACACACTGATAACACACTGCCAATCCTATCGTAGTTACCACAGAAGGTAATCTAAAACAAGCTGTTATATTTGTAGAATATGGACCTCGGTAGCATAACGATGGAAGGAAAAGACGATAAAAGTATCAGTGCGTTGGTGACGGATACGGTTAATGGACTTCTGGAGAGATCGAAAAAGGTATACTTCATTAACTGGTACTAGAAGTTCAACCAGTCCTAAACTTTTTGAAAATGTAATTAATAACGACTGAATATAAGTTATAATATAATTGCTTTCTTTTACAGTGTTTGAATTACTGTAAGATACATATATAACAATATAAATGACGAGAAACCCTTTAATTAATTTCTAAGATTTTAAAAAAATTTACTAGAGAGATGACTGACCAAAAACCATTTAGAACCAAGAATACACGTATTGCATGTAATGTGAGTCTATATGTATTTGATATAGAACAGAAATGAGGTTTGGTGCACCCTAGAACCAGATTTAAACCCCAGCGACCGGTTTGCCTGTGACCGTTAAAAGGCGATATCCTTAGTGTCAGCCCTTTTATGTCTGTGGTGTCGCAAAGTTTGCTTTTTCCTTGAAAATGGTGTTTGTTTTGTATGTTTGTTTCTGGTCAACTGTGTTACGTAAATATATATTATTTAACTGCTGGGATCGATTATTGGGAAATCCATCACGAGTGGTAGACGAATGGTTCTTTTCACGATCGAGCGCACGCGAGTGAGTGAAAAAACAAAACTCGTCTACCATCGAATGAAGGATTACCCAATAATCGATTCCAGCAGTTAAATAATCTATTTATTACGTTTTTGCCAACAAATATTCACTTTACTGAACGTCACCACTCAACGTCGCAACGTTAGTTATTATGTACTGAGTTATCAACGTTAGTTATTATTGTGTTTTGAGTTAGCAAAGTTAGTTATTATTGTGTTAAGAGTTAGTTATTAATATTTAACGATTATGAATATTCTTGCACTGAGAAATCCCGATCTTTCACGCATGGAAATGTAATAAAAGCTGCTTTTCCTGTTCGGCTTTTATACCCACTTTTACATTTGTTGTGTATATATGATATGATATCTCTATTCCGTTTATATTTAATTACATAAGGCCAAACAAAACAAATAGGTGTGTTTCCTATTGCATGCTCTAAAGAAATAGGGTCGGTAGGTAGGCTTTTTTTTCTTTTCTTTTTTTGGAGCAAGATATTGTGATATTCTACATGCATTTATCTCATAAACCCTATACAAGTTGATGATACAGCTGAAAGTTGCTCTGTGATGTCAGTTTACCTCGATATATTGTGATAAATCATTGTTCAGAACAAATAAAAAAAATAAGTTTTAGGGTCGTCGGCCCCTTAAAATAGGGTCGGTCGGGCCACCGGAAACACAGGTAATTTTTGTTTGGCCTAAGATAAATGAAATAATTTAAGGACCTATTTCCCGACGCTATCTTGTTCTTGTTGCTATATTTGACATAGCTCATAATACAACTTTTCGTACTTTACGTTTATGAAGAAAACACAAGTTAGCAATTAAGCTGTACTGAATTCACACTCCTTTTTTTAGAACAAAATAAAATGCAAAACACTATTAATGAAAACCCTGCTTTTATGTTTACTTCGTACGACAGATTTATTAGGCGGGCCTCATCATCTGATACAAAATTGAATAACACCATTTCCTCATACAACTGCATGTGTAACAGTGATTTCCCGTTATCTATACGAAATGCAATAAGCTCGAAATAGGCCCTTAATCGATATTTGAATGTTTCATCTTCAGGAACTGGAAAAGCTAAAACCACTTACCAGCACTGTAACGAAAGTGTGGGACGACAAGATAATAACTTCTCTGTATAGTGGTCTGTATCAAGCCATACTGCCTCTCGATGCTATTTGCTATCTTAAGATATCGGGAAAAGCCAACGGTCTGAAGTTATTTAAGTTTCCATCCAATGATGACTGCAAAGAGTTAACTGATATGCTGCACAAGGACTTTGACTTTGATGCGAAAAAGAAAGCAATGCAGGACGTGTTGTCGGTTATAACTCAAGCAGTAAAGGACAAGGCGAAGGCGGCAGGTGTTGCCACAGGTAAACGTTTGTCAGAACTCAGATTTCAGATTGTTAAGAGATTATGTAATAATTATGTAAAATAGGAAAATAAACACCATACCTGTCTGGTGCAAGACCAGCACATAATTATTAGTTACAGTGGTACGTGTAGCGGACCGGCATGTTTCGGATAATATATACTCGTCATGTTTTGAAAAAAGTAAGTATTAAAAGCAAAATATGTTATACAAGAAGTTGGGTTAAAGCAGTCCGGATAGCAGGGATTTTCGTATATAGGTTGGCAATAAGCATGTGTACTGTAATGCTCAAAAAAGGCAAGAAGGCATTGCATATATATCTTAGTAATATCAAGATAAAAGTTCATACACTACGTACATATGTATGTGTACAGTATTCTTGTGATTATATATATATATATATATATATATATACATATACATGTATATGTAACATATATATATATATATACATATACATGTATATGTAACAGTCTGAATATTTGCTGCTCTTTCGGCGTTTATAGCGTTATACAATCACGCTATTATTGATATTATTATTGATATTTGTAAATCTAGATGTGCCCCGTATGCGGGAACTATCTTTTAATCAGTTTTATTTAATCACAGTAGTATAATCATTTGTACATTTTTTCTCCAGATTTTTTCATTGCAATCGTTATTTAGATATTTTTCTTGTAAATGGTTTATGTCCTTCTTTGTGGCTTTCTGTGCTATTGTTTTTTTCTATTTATAGATACACGAGCATTTTTGTATTTTACTTATATATTGCCTATTAATGCTGCCTTGTTGGTTAGAGAATAGTTCATGGCCGGGATTTCTTTATTTATTGGGATGACAGTACGGTAAGTGTGAGGTTTGGTGCACCCTAGAACCTGGTTTATAGCCACAGTGGCCTTTTTTGTCACTGACCGTTCCAAGGCGGTAGCCCTATTGTCAACCCTTTTATGTTTGTGATGTCGTATTTGTCATTTTTCATCTTTATAAGTTGCTCTTTGTGTCTATGTGTGTTTGTGGTTGACTGTCGTCCTTGAATGCTACTTTTCCTGTCCGATTTTTGGATCTACTGGCCAAAGGCTTATGCGATCACATTTCGTCCGTCGTCCGTCTGTCTGTCTGTCCGGCCATCTGTCCGTCTGTTAGCAATTTTATAAAATCGACATCTCCTCTGAAATCGCTTGAATCACAATGTTACTTGGGAGGGCCCCTCTCAGATGTGTGTTTTCCGCGGCCGCCAGTCATCCAAGATGGCCGCAATGGCTAAAACTAGGTCAAATTTAAGGAAATTTCAAACGTCATTTTGTTTTTCGTTATCGTCAAATAATCAAAATGGCCGCCATGGCGACCCAAAGTTTACATAGTGTTATATAGGAAAAGGTTAAAAATTACATCTTCTCTGAAACCGCCAGAAAGATTTTGATGAAACTTAAGCACAATGATATTTGGGATAGTCCCTCTCAGATTTGTGGTGTTCGCGGCCGCCAGTCATCCAAGATGGCCACCATGGCTAGAACTAGGTAAAATTTAAGTAAATTTCAAACGACATCTCCTTCGTAACCACTTATTGCATTCTTGTGAAATATCATATGCATGTTCCTTGGGTTGGCCTCTATCAAGTTTGTGTTGTTCGTTATCGTCGAATAATCAAAATGGCCGCCACAGCGATCTAAAGTTTACATAGAGTTATATAGGAAAAGGTTAAAGATTTTGATGAAACTTAAGCACAATGATACTTGGGATAATCCCTCTCAGATTTGTGTTTTTCGAGGCCGCCAGTCATCCAAGATGGCCGCCATGGCTAAAACTGGGTCAAATTTAAGTAAATTTCAAACGACATCTCCAAAACCACTGTTTCTATTCTACTGAAATATCATATACATGTTCCTTGGGTTGGCCTCTATTAACTTTGTGTTTTTCGTTATAGTCGAATAATCAAAATGGCCGCCACGGCGACCCAAAATTTACATAGAGTTATATAGGAAAAGGTTAACAATTACATCTTCTCTGAAACCGCATTGAAGATTTTGATGAAACTTAAGCAGAATGATATTTGGGATAGTCCCTCTCAAATTTATGTCTTTCGCGGCCGCCAGTCATCCAAGATGGCCGCCATGGCTAAAACTAGATAAAGTTTAAGTAAATTTCAAACGACATCTCCTCCGAAACCACGTATTCCATTCTTGTGAAATAACATATACCTGTTCCTTGGTTGGCCTCTATCAAGTTTGTGTTTTTCGTTATCGTCGAATAATCAAAATGGCCGCCACAGTGACCCAAAATTTACATAGAGTTATATAGGAAAAGGTTAAAAATGTCATCTTCTCTGAAACCGCCTGAAAGATTTTGATGAAACTTAAGCAAAATGATATTTGGAATAGTCCCTCCCAGATTTTATTTTTTTACGGCCGCCAGTCATCCAAAATGGCCGTCATGGCTAAAACTAGGTCAACTTTAAGGACATTTCAAATGACATCTCCTCCGAAAACTACTTATTCCATTCTTGTGAAATATCATATACTATGTTCCTTGGTTAGAAATATAAAAAGATCGGACAGGGAAAGTAGCATTCAAGGAGGACAGTAAACCACAAAACACAGAAACAAACACGCAAACAGACAAACAATAAGGCAAAAGCAATAATAAATGCAAACGACATCACAAACACAAAAAGGGTTGACAATAGGGCTACCGCCTTGGAACGGTCAGTGGCAAAGTAGGTCACTGGGGGTTTAAACCGGTTCTAGGGTGCACCAAACCTCACACTTACCCTACTGTCATCACATTAAAACAGGACAGTGTAAATAAAGAAATCCCCGCCATGAGCCTCTATCAAGTTTGTGTTTTTCGTTATCGTCAAATAATCAAAATGGCTGCCACGGCGACCCAAAGTTTACATAGAGTTATATAGGAAAAGGTTAAAAATTACATCTTCTCTGAAATATCATATACATGTTCCTTGGGTTAGCCTCTATCAAGTTTGTGCTTTTCGTTATCGTCAAATAATCAAAATGGCCGCCACGGGGACCCAAAGTTTACATAGAGTTATAAAGGAAAAGGTTAAACATTACATCTTCTCCGAAACTGCCTGAAAGATGTTGATGAAACTTAAGCAGAATGATATTTGAGATAGTCCCTCTCAGATTTGTGTTTTCTCGGGGCCGCCATCTTCTCTGAAACCGCTTAAAGAATTTTGATGAAACTTAAATCACAATGATCTTTGGGATAGTCCCTCTCAGATTTGTGTTTTTTGCGGCTGCCAGTCATCCAAGATGGCCGCCATGGCTAAAACTATGTTAAATTTAAGGAAATTTCAAACGACTTCTCCTCCAAAACCACTTATTCCATTCTTGTGAAATATCATGTACATGCTCCTGGGTTAGCCTCTATCAAGTTTGTCCTGTTCGTTTTCGTCTAATAATCAAAATGGCGACCCAAAGTTTACATAGAGTTATATAGGAAAAGGTTAAAAATGAAATCTTTTCTGAAACCTCTTGAAGGATTTTTATGAAACTTAATCACCATGATATTTGGGATAGTCCCTCTCAGATTTGTAGGCAGAGGGATAGGATCCCCCCAAATTCATGTTCATGTTATCATTTTTTGTTCATGTTCATTAAAAGTCTTCATCATGATCCCTGCATTGTTTCAGGTGCCATCTCGCCCACATTAAAAGAGCAGTGGCAGAAAAACAATAAACGTGGCTCCAGCGTAAATGGAGTTTCTACGATAGAATTTGCAGCAACTCTGCAGTTCAGGGTGAAAAGGTTCTAGGCCCATTTTCCATATTTTATTTCGATGTACATGGAGGATGAGCCTGGCATGTTCATGCCTGTTAGGCGCCATATAAACTTTTATGTGTTGGTGCGCCTTAAAACCCAATTCAATTCAATTCTCAGAGATTTGTGTTTTTCGCGGCCGCCAGTCATCCAAGATGGCCGGCATGTCTAAAATTAGGTAAAATTTAAGGAAATTTCAAACATCTCCTCCGAAACCACTTATTGCATTCTTGTGAAATATCATAAACATGTTCCTTGGTTTAGCCTCCATCAAGTTTGTGTTTTTCGTTATCGCCGAATAATCAAAATGGCCGCCACAGCGACCCAAAGTTTACATAGAGTTATATAGGAAAAGGTTAAAAATGAAATCTTTTCTGAAACCTCCTGAAAGATTTTGATGAAACGTAAGTGTACATAGAGTTATATATAGGAAACATGTTTCTTGGGTTGGCCTCTTTCATGTTTATGTTTTTGAATCACATCATACAAGTAGAGTGTCTACAGGCCCTCTTGGGCCTCTTCTTATATCTATTTGTACTTCTGAAGAAGGTGTAAAGCTGAAAGCGCTCTAGTTTCAATTAAGAAATAAAATATTTCCAGCGGGTTTATATTGTCCCAGATAAAAACCTGGTGGGCGGGACTTAAGACCATCGATACCAAGGCCCGCGGTTTCGATGTGTTTCACGTCCCAAATACCAGGTTTTGATCACGCACAATATAAACCCGCTTGAAATATTGTATTTCTTATCTAACAAGGATTATTTTGTATTTTATACACACATTTTCTAGAGATTGAACATACTACAAACACATTCTCACAACTTTAAGTTTAATCTGTTGTTGCACGTAATGTTTCCTTCAACTGAAGTAATCGTTGTTTTGGCTGTTTTCCGACGTTGAAAATCGTTTAAAATAACGTTCCAACAGTTAAAGGACGTGACTTCAAAATCTTCACAATAGCCAATCATCATTGAGTTAGCACCTAAGCTAGCGGGGATTTTTTTTGGTATTTTTACAGCACTAAAATTATAATGTTTCCCATATACATGTATATATATCCCGATTGTAGAGTGCACAAGTATCTATGTACAGAAAGACTATACGTATCTATCCCGTCTCTCTGGGTAAGATAAGAATATATCAGGACGTGGGCGGAGATAAGGTAGTTTCCGAGGCGCGATCCGATGAAACTATCTTATCTCCCGTCCGAGTCCTGAGATATTCATTATCTTACCCAGAGAGACGGGATAGATGCTTTTTCTTGCCCATCAGTCTAAAAGAAATAAATAAAAATGAAGTTTAGCGAAGCTAACCAATTCAAAAAGAAGCAGTATCACATCTTCTAACGTATTGCATGTTTTCTTATACCGGATGTTGAGGAGCGCTATTAACGGTGTGTACAGGATGTTGAAGCGCGTGAATGAGCGCGAGCGCGAGAATGAGCGCGAGCTAAAGAGTTGTCTTCACGTCTTTTTCCAAGGGCCAAAAGATAGAAAACTCTGGTACGTACATCATATCTGATGGGCAAGAAAATACTATTTGGGAATCACTATGATGTCAACGACATCGTAGGCTTTATAAAAGTTACCAGTTGCGACACCTATCTTTATAAGCTTGTTACCCTCGTGCTGGAAATATACTGTTCAACATCAAAAATGTTTTAACTATAAATTTATATTATAGCTACACAAATTATCAAGCCGGATGTTGAGGCCAATGTAAAATCGGAAGTAAACAAGAGGTATGTTCCGGAAGCTACACAAAGAGCAAAGTCCGCAGCGAAATCAGCTGCGCAACATACCGCAAACAGCTTCCGGGGAGAAATGATTGGTTATGCTTTCATTCCCATATATGGTATGATCAAAGTTCAACAGTTGAAAAAGCAGGTCAAGGTTAAAGCAAAAGCTGCTGCGGAAGCTGCAGCTAAGAAAACAGCTTCTGAATACATGAATTCAACGAAAGTCAAAGACGGAGTAAAAATACTAACAAAGGCCGCCGTTGCTGACATTTACAGTCAAAAGAAACCGCAAATAATGAATGCGATAAAACAAGCAACTTCAGTCATTATAAAGCAAGCTTTAAAGAGCAAATAATAACGTGATTGTAGATGAATACACTGACATCTGATGCAAGGCTGTCTTTATTATGCTCTATACTCTAGACACTGCATATACAATCGTAGAGAAATATCAATCTCATATTTTAATACATTTGTGTGTGTTATATTGTGTGTTTTCCATATATTTCGGTTTATGGTGCAGTACGGACCTACGGAGCCATTGCATTTGATTGCTCTGGTTTCCATAGGACATTTTTCCATTTTTATATCATGATGACTGAGGTAATACCTTATCAGTAGAGCCTTGATATTTTCCTACATTTATTAAATATTTGGTAACGCATGGTAACGAAAAGTAGTACGTCATCTTTCAGCAACGTCAAAAGAAAATATGAAATGCCCGCCAATTTGGATTTTTTAAAACACATAATTTGAAAGATTGTGACAATTTTCGATGACGAAATTTCAGTTCCGATTTAAGTTTCGCGATTTTCAGCTGTACCGACATTTTTTTTAGATGCTTTACTGCGTGAAAAATGCAGATCCGCCCATGTAAAATGTCGAAGCGAGGGGCGATAACTCTAAGTAATGCCATTTTTAGAATACGTTTAAAACGACAACAATGTTGTGTTTTTAAAAATAAAATACGAGGAGATACTTGAATTATGTTGTTTTAGCTCAAAAATTACATGAATTTTGCTGCATGTCACGCAAAGCATGTTATTTCTTTTTCAAAAGTACACGCAAAAACGAGTTGTTGACTCGACTGTACGTCCTCGCTCAGTACAGGCGCTTATTCGATGGAGCGGGTAGTATTGGACATATGTGGAAAGTGTACGTAACGATCGCCACTGTTCAAGGTGGGAGTTGGGGTGGAGGGAGGGCATCTGAGCTGAGATTTACCCCTTTCCCAACTAAAATCTTGAAAGTATGTTATGAAAGCTCTTGCAAGTGTGACGCTCCACACTTTCACTTAATTTTTATTAGGAGATAATTTGGATATTTTCTTATACTTTCACTCATAACCAGTCCGATAGACTAATTTATTCTAACACAGTCTACTGCTTTATAATTATCATCACTTCCGGTGACAGTTTTCTAAGGTAAGGACGCATAAAATATCTCTCCAAAATTCTGTTGTCATCTGCTATATTTCTAACACTAAACCTTTCGGAAACTTTATAAATTGAAAGACCACATCTCTATTGTGATACCTAGTTCATTATTTAGGCCATATTTAATTTATTTGGTTGTATTTTTTACTTCTAAACTATCCTGTCGGCCTGTTCTTTCGAGAAAACTAACGTGAGATATGACATTTTATCGATATTTTAGTATAAACATGAGCATGTATTGTATGAAACTAAATTATAGAATAATGCATACGGATAATTAAAGAAATGTTTTGTATTCGAACTAAAATGACATTGCATATATGGCCGATCATATAATGTTACATGCAGTGATGTTGTGTAGCGAGTTTCAGACACCATATATCTACAGCACTTTGAAGCCATGACCCTGCATTAATTGTAAGACATGCGTATTCATATCGCACTGATATCGTTTATGAAATAAGTGTCATATTTCTGTTGGAAATATTCGAATGTATGTAACTTATGAACTCTACTATAAAATATGTTAAAACATCACCTTCCGAGGTTACCTTTATTTCATCATGGACTTCAACGTGTATAGTATCTATTTTCTACCTTGATTCAGAGTGCTGAGTTTTATATTGCGATAGTGTAGACTAGCAAAAGCTGTGTTGCTATTTCACGATAAGTCATAATCACTGGCATGCTGTCGTAAATTTGCCTATTTGGGGCGAATAGTTTAGACGAATGCATGATTCCCTGATATTATCCGATTGATAAATGTGTACCACCAAGTGGTGTTAAAATTATGTCGAGGGTTTAATAATGTGTTCAACTAGAACGAATAATTGAAACGCTTGCATAGACTTATGCCATAAGCTGGGGTCACATTGTAGTTCTATATACATGTATGTACTTGGGTTTATTGCTAGTTTTCGACTGTTGCCCACACAAAATTATTTTATGATGAATCGCTTCAAAATCGCTTCAGGATCGCTTCAAAACCGTGGATCTGCTGTTTGTTAAAGCGATCCAAATGCGATCCATTAAACGGATCGCATTTGGATCGCATTTTGCATGATCGCAAACATGGTCCGAGTTAAGGATCGTGATCCTAAAGCGTTTCATTAGCGATTTGTGAGCGATCCAAAAGAAACTGGTTTATAACCATGCGATCCTGAAGCGATCCTTTAAAACATTGCCATTTACAAAGCGGTTTGCTAGCGGTCCATTCAAACATAGCTACTTTTAAGAACGATTCTAAAGCGATCCATTAAAACTGAACATTTACAAAATGGTTTGTTAGCGATCCATTAAAACTTTGCCATTACTGAGCATGATCCAAAAGCGATCCATTATAACAAAACATTTACACACCGGTTTTTTAGCGATTTATTAAAAGTTTGCAATTATTTAGCATGATTCAGAAGAAAATATTAACAAATGTTCATTGTAATAAAGCCCTTTAACCCAAATTACCACCCATTTTTTCTGGTTTGTAAGGGAACTTGGTGTTTATATGGAAGACGGTTGGTTGATCGAATGGTGTTTTAGTAATTTTCATCACATTTTAGGCTGTATATGACGGCAGATGTATTTTTTTGTGGTGAAGACAGATCAACCAATTTTTCCTGGGTAGAAGTACTGTATACCACCTGCCATCCGTAACAATAACATTTTCTCACTTAGAAATCCCAATGTGATTTGAACCCGCAAGACTTAAAGTGGTGAGAGGAGAGGTTTTAAACGCAGCGTCTTTACCATCCTGGTCACTGAAGCGCTTTATATGGAAGAACACGAGATGTGGATAAAATTTTGCTTAACAAATTGATTAATAATGGAGCATCACATTACTTGGGACTTGAAAAGGTAACATGGAGTGTCAAGGCAGCATGGCGCTGCGCCATGCTAAGACGGTCTAGGCAAAACATTGATTAGACTAAGTCTATATTCTTACTTGCCAAAAGAAACCCAAGACATCAGGTCCGTGATGAGTAATCGGTTGCCAATATAACCATGTGTCTTAATTGCTCAATGGTAACTTTGCTGGTATTAAAGACACTAGCACAATTAGCAAGATACCCATAAGTTTGATTCCCCGTCAGGGCATGATTTTTTTCTCCATCTGTTGTGCTAGCATTTAAAAAAAGTTTAACAAGCTAGCTGGTAGTAGATTGGATTGTTTAATTCTTTATCTATAATTTTATATTTTTTTTAAAGTAGCTATCCCGCCAACAACAGCAATTTTTTACAACATATGTATACCGTTTCTAAACTTACTGACCACAAGGTATAATATAACATTATAATTCACATAGTTTGAGTATCCACTGAACTCTATAGACACAATATAAACAGCTTTAACCAGCCAGGCCAAATATCAAAATTGGAGCGTCGAATTGAGAGTTATCAACTCATAATTCATTTTAAGAACCCGTGAAAATCTCTACTTTTAATCGGCACATTATCATATACATTATTATATGATCTGAACATCTGGACAGAGTTTTGATAAATGGTTTTGTAGTGTAATTTTTCCGTTATTTGGTGGGTCAGTTTCTTTAACATGGCATTAGACAACATTGTGTTGTGTGATTGGAGTTGCAGAAGCCAAGTTTGAGTTTGATCAAAATGTACCAAACTAATTATTAAGAGTCATTGAAGGTTGAGACCAGTTGATCTCAAATAAGTCTTATTTAAAATGGTTTTGCTAAGCTGTTTTTTCATTCCATGTACATTAAAATATATCTTCACTCTTCTATGAAAACATACTTGCTGCATCTTTATGAATGGTGCAATCCATGACACAGAAAGATTATGAATCAAGTTAGACCTGAACATTTTGCATTCCTTTGTCCCTTTTTGTTCAATTTACACGAATCACTCGAATCACGAGGTAAAAATAATTTGTCTAAATAATAAGCATGCTAATTAATCTTTCTCAGTGCAATTCAGAATCCGAACATACGACACAAATTCCTTCCTTTCACAGCCACATCTTCTGAATTCCTTCAAAAGTCACATCTTCATTGTTTCGACAGTCACGTCATTGTTTCCGCAGACATAGAAGTAACTGGTTCTTTAAACACTGGTCTGTACTGGAACAAACAGCTCCTGTCTGCAATAAAGTTCATTAAAACATATATATAATATATTATAATATAATTCGGCCGGGAAACAAAATATTAAAGAAACCAAACCAAATAATGCTAAATTTACACTACAAAACCATTTATCAAAACTATATCCAAGTGTTCATGTCATATAATAATGACATGTGCCTATTAAAAGTGTAGTTTTATTCACAGTTTCTTAAATGCATGCACGTGAGGTATTTAAGATTTAGCCTATTGACATATGATACAGTGGTTGTCGGGGTCGGTACAGGCCGGGTCCTAGGCTACCAACCTGTCAAGGCATTGGAATCATGGCTCTATGGTAGGTACACAATTGTGTGCATGGCATTCTTGGTTCAGTGGTAGAGTGCCGAACGTGAGATAAGAGGGTCCCCGGTTCGATCCTCCTCCACACCATGTTCGTTGTGTCCTTGAGCAAGACACTTTACCCACATTGCTTAGTACTGGTTCTACCCAGGAAATCTGCATATAATACCCGAAAGGGGGTGATGCAGTATTAATAGATATATAGATAGATAGACATACTACCATAAGAGAGCCATGATTCTCACGTCTACATATAGGCATGTATTAAAGTTTAAAGAAACTCACCTTAAAATACTTTGATGTGGTGCTTTCCAGTCAACCGCTGAGATGAGTCAGATGACTATAAACCGGGCCACCATTGCTATTCGCTGGAGTGGATGAAACTTACACTGTTGTTAATCTCTTTGTCATTTTTCTTGACTTTACAACCAAAACTGAAAATAAATCAATAATTGAATCTCTATTGAGTGTCCAAATGTTAAATGGTAATTCCCTATCAACTGTTATTTTTAACTAGAAATGTGTTTGTTTTTATTATTTTCCTTTTAAATATCCAATTTAGATACATGTAACTTGAAAAAACACTACTCGTACGAATTGTCTTGAGTACGATTTATATATCATGAAATTAAGTACTGAGAGAGTTCTAGAGTAAATATTCAAATTCTACTTGCGTTCTAATTTTAAAAAAAAAGATACAAATAAAGGTATGACTTACCACGACGTAATATATGCTTTCTTGGCGTTGGTACGTAGAGAATCGTGAAAATTCATTTTCATTTTCAGGTTTTTAGCAAATCAATCATTAATAATATCACAAAGGCGCATACTATCGTAGACACACGTAGTTTTTCTTTACTCTGCAAGCGTCTCACACTTTTGATTACTTTATTTTTTATTGGCCAATCGCGTTTAGTCTAGCGATGTTTTCAAATGTTTGACTTCCGGATGAGGGAAACGAAATATTTACAACTCACAAAAAGTAATTTAGGAATGAATTCTTCCGAAATTATGACTCTCTTTGAAATTGAAGACGGCCAAACATTCGCCAATACATATCATGAGCTTCATATTGACGAACAAACGCCTGGCATTGATAAAATTGCTATGCAACTACCCAGATGAAAAGGGACAGAACTCTTGACGTTGCCTGGTCTGGCCGATATACTTTTTGAGTGGTAAGTTGAATATTTAAAGTTGTTATTTTGTTTAATTTTAACTGTTAGCTATTTCATGCAGAGGTATTTATCTGACCTATTGGATACCTGGAGAAGCCTAATTAGTAGGACTCTTATAGACGTGAGAATCGTGGCATTTATGGTGGTATGTACCTACCATAAGAGCCATGATTCTCCGCTATTAAGTTTCCTTCAGTGCCCCGAAACAACTCCCTTTCTCAGTCTTCCGGTGAGGTTTCTGAACGCATCAAGTAATGCCTGCATAAACAACCACCGTAATTCAATACAACAAACTTTAAATTCCACAACTGCGTACAGAAGAGAGGAAAGACGCGCTGATAATGTCGGTGCTCGGAGACCAGTGTAAAAAGTCCAACAATTTTTTTGTTTACCTACCAAATCATCTCGCTATCACGTGACCTTTCATTCCCTATTTGGAACTTAACACCGCCAGACTCACACACCTGACGCTTTCCTGTTAACGTTGTCGATTTGTGTCAGCTGTGGGCGGGTTTAAGTTCCCAAATACGAGATATGTAAATATTCAAGAAATGTCTGCTAAATATATGGAAAGTCTTAGAAAATGTCTAAGATCAACAAGGTTTTCTTCTCTTTGGTGAGTGTTATGCATGCATATTTAAGGTTTAATATATCAAACTACAGCAGTTATTTATGCAGGCATTGCTTGATTTCTTCAGAAACCTCTCTTGATGCGGGCGGCCCTGATACCTGAAACAATCTATAAAGGGTGGCATCGTAGCTCTATGGTATAGGTACACACCATAAGAGCTACGTACGATTCTCGCAGCTAGACTCTTATAGCCAAGTGCTTGGAAGTGGTTTCCAGGACAGCCTCGTTTCTGAGGAAGAGTTAACAGTCAATAGGCTGTTCAGCGATATCTTTTATCATGCACATGGTGTGGCTTTAACTGCTCATAGAATTAATGCTTTACATTACGAAAGATGGAAATCTTTAACAAATTCGCCCGAATATGGTCCTGCGGGATTGTGAAAACTTGGCCAATCCCGTCATTCTTCTGGATCACGTCTTGCATGTATATCGATGTATTGGTATGTTCAAAAGCTTGGCAGTTCAAAAGCTTGGCATTTTGTTAGAGGGAAGGCAATAGCAATCAAAATAGTGCACTGTTGATAGGTCGACAATATGGTCGTTAGCCACACATGTTGATGTATACTCTGCATTGCATGTTTGTTATTTACAAAGGTTGTATTATTGCTTTCATGTACATGTAAATAACCTATTGATGACTAAATGACATTGTAAAACTTTGATAATAACTGATTTTTGCAATTTTATTTTGGCGGGAATCTATTAAGGCGCATCATGCTAGAATGACGTAACCAACATGAAAACTTCTGCGTTCATTGAATTATGCTTCAAAGAAGTGAATGAGGTGTTGCGAATGGGATCGAGACGCAATAATGCTAGCCAAGATCTATATGAACATCTAATTTTCTGTCACTGTTAATCAGTGATTCATGTCCATAAACATGATAGTTTTTTAATAAATGTTATATCACAGAATGAATTAGATATTATATTTGATAATATAGTTAAAACTTATATAACATGCAACCCATTGATAAGTGAAGTTTTAAACACTCTGCAGCAAGAGAAGACAAATCTAAATTGAGAAAAATGGGTATGATGTTCAGTTAGCATAATTTTACTGAATACAAGGTCAATACCAAATTGTGCACTGACTGATTAGCTCTTTTTCAGGTAACAGCTGCGAAACGGATTACGAGATGTTGTGACTATCAGTTACCTCTGACATAGACGACAAAAGGTATATACCGGTAATAATTATTATTATATATAATTTTATATACATAGTTTTTATTGGCTGAAAGTGACTTGAAAACATGTTCAAACATGTCCAATCCGGTTTAAACCAGACTTGCGAGTCAATAGTTCTCTTTCGAGTGAATAGTTCTCTTGCCGAGTCAAAAGTATCTTCCAGATAATTCAAGCGCTTTATGACCAACGTCAATTAATTACCATAAGCGCTCAATGACAGAATAAAAATTAACAATGGAGGATGCGCAACGTTGTCATTTATCGACTGTGGAAGAATTAGTAACTATATTTTATTTTATTTTGTTTAAATTCATGTTCATTGTTGTTGAAGAAAACATTGTTTCAATTCCATATTAAAAATAAACTACTTGACACATTTTCTTACTTTTTCTTTATGGTTCAGTATAGTAAAACAACTGTCTACTTCTGTTTCTGTCAACAGTTAAAAATATTCATCTTCGGGAATGACTGTTGACCATGAGCAGTAACTTATTGACCTCGACGATTGCATCTCGGTCAATAGTTCATGCTACGGGTCAATAGTCATTCGCTTGGATGAATAGTTTTAACCATTGACCGATATATATTTAATTTTTATATAGCTTTTTGTAGCTATGTCATTGTGATAGATTCTCACATGTGTGTCTGTTTAATATTGAATTGTGTCAAAATCGGCCCAGTATTACCGGAGTTATGTCCCCTTTTTCATAAATTTTTACGTGAAAATATCTTGCGTCTCCTCCCACACTCTTCAACCGATTCCTTCGAAACTTTACATGATGCTTACCTATGATGTCAAGATGTGCATACCGTTTCGATTTCAAAATCAACTCAGCAAAATCAACTCAGCATTACCGGAGTTGAGGCCCCTTTTTCATCAAACTTTACGTGAAAATATCTTATGTGTCTATCTCCTCCCACACTTTTCAACCGATTCCTTCGAAACTTTAAATGACGCTTACCTATGATGTCAAGATTTACATTTCATTTCAGCGTCAAAATCGACCAAGTATTAACAGAGTTATGCCCACTTTTTCATCCAACTTTACGTTTTACACTGTTTTCAGTGGGGGCATCAATGGCTTATCGAGAAACAAAAGCTGTAAAAAAAAACGATAGTACAGTGTACATTCATTTAGTCAATTCAAATGACGACATCATTTTATTTCGATAAGATGAATGATGACGGTGGTAGTATTCTGTCTTCTAATTGTTTTATGGTCATCTGATAAACATTTTATACATAATACTTCACAAAAAAAAAGTTAATTTAGTATAATCATTTTTATTTCAGATCTGCTTCAAAGCATAGTATTCCAAAGTGATACCGTCTCAATAACATGCTGGATGCCTAGAATCTAAGATTATCACATCGCACCAAGGAACATTGTCATAATAACCTTAAACGTGAACTGTAGAACTATTTATGACGCATGCCACTTTTAATTGATGGTGGATTTAGGAAATTGATCAGAAAATATATGTTTCTAGGATAACTTGTAGCTTGTTTCTGCAAATAATCAGGGTTTGTTATCTCTTGACATTTGAAATATTTGGTCGAAGTTTGAATTCAATACTGACAATAGCTTGTATCCAACACGGACAATAGCTTGTATCCAACACGGACAATAGCTTAGCTTGTATCCAACATAGACAATAGCTTGTATCCAACACGGACAATAGCTTGTATTCAACACATAACTTTATTGATGGAACAAATAAAGAACATAAATATATTCTGCAATTCGTGTCTGCTGTATAACTCTGAACCAGATATGATTATCCCACCATTCTTTTGAATATTGAAAGGAATTTGATAAAAAAAAAAGTTGGTCTGCTGACCGAAAGCCAGCAGAGATTATGGGATGGTGAGTTGTCCGTCAATCCTGTGTCGTCTTTTAACTTTTGCCTTGTAAACATGATAGGACCTTCATTATTAGTCTGATTTTTACCAAACTTTGCCAGGGTCTTTAAAATATCAATGAAAGCTCGAACAAGTTCAAAAACAGCGGAGCCAGATTGGATTAGTAACACCAGTGTTATGGCCCTTGTTTTGCTGAAAAATGACATATTTTGTCTTGTGAACACTAGCACTTTCATTTTGTATTTGATCTTTACCAAATTTTGTCAGATTGTTGATATTAATGAAAGTTCGACAACCAGCTATACCAGGCCAGGAACACCAGAGTTATGGCCACTTGAATTATTGAAAAATGTCATATTCAATTGTGAACACTAGTTAAACTTGAGTTTCAACAACATGGCATGTTATGAACAACTACCAGCACTTATTTTAAGGGTCATAATTCTGGGCGGGTAAAGGGCTGTTTTTGCATAAAGGTCAAGATCACTCTTATGTTCGGGAGCATCCATTAGAACAGCGGTCTTTTAATGGATCACGATCATAAAGCGATTCAAAAAGTTGTGATCCTAATGCGATCCATTAGAATGTATATAGTGTTACATAATAGCGATCCTAATGCGATCCATTAGAATGTACATAGTTTTACATAATAGCGATCCTAATGCGATCCATTAGAATGCATATAGTGTTACATAATAGCGATCCATTAGAATGTACATAGTTTTACATAATAGCGATCCTAATGCGATCCATTAGAATGTGTAATAGTGTTGCATAATACTAATAGCGATTCTAAAGCGATCCATTCTGAAAATTATTGGACTGATACTCCATTAATTAGGTGTGCGATTCTAGAGCGATCCATTCTAATGTGTATTAGATCGTGATCCACTAGTGGTTTTATAGTGTTACGTAATACAAAGACACCCATTTTGTAAAAAAACAGGATCGCTTTTGGATCATGATCCATATACGATCCATTAAAAGTTGTATAAGGAGTGCGATCCATTCAAAACCACTAATGGATCGTGATCATAAAGCGATCCAAGTGCGATTTTGATGCTGTTCGTGTTTTTAACAGATTTTGTCAGAAATATTAAATAGCGATCCATTAGCTCATTTGCATGTGAAATTGGACCGCTTCTAAATCGCTTTAAAATCATGATCTTGAAGCGATCCATTAACACGGTTTGTTAGGCTTTTTTTTTTTGTTTGGGTGATGAACATATTGGGTAGAAAATTGTATCTATTATATATTGTGGATGTCTTATTTAAAAGTGGATAGGTCTAACGATTTTATATTACATTAATCTAAAACATAGTTGCTTATAGCTTTTGTAACGACCTTCTTCAGTATAGCCAATGTCCATGGATCTGATTATACGTGTCGTCATGCATTATATATATTGAAACTTCTTAATCATAATGATGTTTTCTCAGTATGAATAAATGTTATTTGGATACTTCTGTTTTGGTGTTCCCTAAAAGTCCAATATATATGTTGAGTTTTGAGATGTATTTAAATCTAAAAGACGTGTACATTACTGACACGCCGAACCCATTTTAGGAAAGTTGTAGTGGTTCAGGATGGTAGTTGTTGACTTGTCAATGGCGGCCATTCTGAATTGCCATAACTTATGTCGACCGACTTTAAAATGAACCCCGAGATGAGCCAGGGCGGAGTTCTAGGACCAAGTTTATTCAAACTAGTGTTTATAGAATGTCCTCATGTTATGAGACTTCATAAAACTTTAAAAACAACTATCGAAACAGCAAACGATAGGCTCGGTTGTTACAAATGCCGTCCAACGTTGTGGTTAAAATATTTGCATGATTAAATTTAAAAATACATTATTGTCTAATTACATTTTCATATTATGTAACGGCTATATCTTTACAAATTTCCATTGTCAGATTAAAATTATTTAATGTTTTTTTCTTGTAATTGTTTTCAGAACCATCCTAATGATGCATGATTATATTTATAATATGTTTGTATAAAATTGCGTTATCTGGCATGTATTAGGATAAATTACTCTAAATTCCACAAATCGATATAAAGGTTGATCAATCGCTTTTTGATACTTTGGATTTTTCATATTTTTCGCACATTTCGGACCTTTTTTCATGCTATGGAAAAAAAACAGACCGAAAGAAAAAAAATGTAAAAAAGCTGTTAAACGGGCTACTTCAGGGTTATCTTAAAAAGGTGCTGTTAGGCATGGATGACATTTATAATAATTATGAAGCACATGTTTGATGTTTACAGGTTTGAGTAGTTCTAAGTTTATTTTGGTGTATTGGATTATGCATTCTTTGGGTTTTTTGGAGCCCGCAGTTAGTAAAAATCATGTCGGGCATGTAAATTTTACAAGCGGGCATGTTAAAAACAAGACGAAAATGCCAAAATAAATCGGAATGAAATCAGACACAAAAATTAACGACAGCTTGTATACTAAATTAAAAGTCGGTTTTTATTAGCTCGACTGACCAGAGATCAGCAGAGCTTATGCCATGGTGCGGTGTCCGTCGTCCATCTGTCTGTCCTAAATTTTATTTGTAGCGACTACTTCTCTGAAACCACGGGATGAATATTCATGAAACTTAACAAAAATGTTGCCCATGAAGTCTAGTTGATCCTAGCAAAAATTCATGTTGATGTGAAATCCAAGATGGCCACCAAAGCTAAAAATATATTTTTAAAATACGAGTTTGTAGCGACCACTTCTTGAAAACTATAAGTGATATTGATATGGGACTTTTTCTAAAATGATCAGCATGTCATGATGTTGGTCCTTGTCAAAGTCAAAACATATTTTTGATTCGACGTTAAACATGGCTGCCTGTGGCAATCTTTGTTTACATAGAGTTATATTGTAAAAACTTGTAGTGACTACTCCTCTGAAACTACTTGGCGGATTTTCATGAAACTTTACAGGAATGTTGCTCTTGATGTCTAATTGATCCTAGCAAAATTTCAGGTCGGCTTGAAATTCAAGATGGCCGCCACAGCTAAAAATAGATTTTTAAAAGATAAGTTTGTAGTGACTACTTCTTGAAAACTATAAGTGATATTTATGTGGGACTTTTTCTAAAATGATCAACATGACATGATGTTGATCCGAGTCGAACATTATTTTGATTCGACGTTAAACATGGCTGCCAGTGGCCATTTTTGTTTACATAGAGTTATATAGTAAAAACTTGTAGCGACTACTTCTCTGAAACTACTAAATGGATGTTCATGAAACTTCACAGGAATGTTGCACTTGATGTCTAGTTGATCCTAGAAAAATTTCAGGTCGGCCGGAAATTCAAGATGGCCGCCACGGCTAAAAATAGATTTAAAATAAATAAATGTGTAGTGACTACTTCCTTCTGAAAACTGTAAGTGATATTGATATGGGACTTTTTCTAAAATGATCAGCATGACATGATGTTGATCCTTGTCGAAAATTATTTTGATTCGACATTAAACATGGGCGCCAATGGCCATCTTTGTTTACATAGAGTTTGTATAGTAAAAGTTTGTAGCGACTACTCCTCTGAAACTACTTGGCGGATTTTCATGAATCTTCACAGGAATGTTGCTCTTGATGTCTAGTTGATCCTAGCAAAATTTCAGGTCGACCGGAAATTCAAGATGGCTGCCAAGGCTAAAAATAAATGTTCAAGAAACAAGTTTGTAGCGCCTACTTCTTGAAAACTATAAGTGATATTGATCAGCGTCTTTTCCTAAAATGATCAGTATGACATGATGTTGATCCTTGTCGAAAATTATTTTGATTCGACATCAAACATGGCCGCCAACAGCCATCTTTGTTTACATAGAGTAACATAATAAAAACTTGTAGCGACTACTCTGAAACTATTTGACGGATTCTCATGAAACTTCACAGGAATGTTGCACTTGATGTCTAGTTGATCCTAGCATAATTTCAGGTCGGCCGCTATTTCAAGATGGTCGCCCTGGCTAAAAATGTTATTTTGATGACTAGTCGATCCTACCAAAATTTCAGGTTAGCCGGAATTTCAAAATGGTCGCCATGGCTAAAAATAATTTAAAACATAAATAAATCTGTAACGACTACTTCTTAAAAACTATAACTGATATTTACTCAGATATGGAACTTTTTCTAAAATGACCAGCATGACATGATGTTGGTCCTTGTTGAAAATTATTTTGATTCGATATTAAACATGGCAGCCAGCGACCATCTTTGTTTACGTAGAGTTATATAGTAAACATTTGTAGCGACTACTCCTCTGAAACTACTTGACAGATTTTCATAAAAATTCACATGAATGCTAATCTATCAACTCCTAATAATAGAGCTTCAGGGTCATTGACCTCTTGTTGTTGTCCGTTTTCAGAGATATAAACAATAATCCAAGCCTTCCTTCTCTTTGCCAGATGCATTTCACAAGGTGGCACTCACAACAGCCTAAATGGAGTTCATCAAAACTTCATCAAAATGTGAAACTCATTGAAAGGAAGCACTGCATTGTTATTCAGGTCAGTTGGTCAAAGTTCTAGGATGCTGTTAATTTAAATAAAAAAATGATGTCTTGTGAAATTTGGCAGGATTGAGGAGTATCCATTATTTTACGATGTGTGATTTCACATATAGTGGACTTGGTACTTCGCTGAATTTGCTTGTTTTCACTGGGTTTCTTTTTAATGAAGTGTTGGAATTAATTTATAAGCATAACCTGCAGCTTCATCTGGCACATACAAAGGACATACTGTAAGAGTTAAGATCAGTGACTAGAATGGATTATGTAAATATACATAATTTGAAGTAAAATATGTTTAATCTAAATTTAAGTTGGCTGAATAATTTTTTGTACGCTCTGTGCTGTTGGGAACATCTCTGTAGTGTAAGGAAGCATGCTTTTCTTTCGAGAAGAGAGATCCAGGTTCAAGTCCTGGCAGGGAACCTGGCACACTTACTGAGCTGTACAAACTTAGTTCTGGGATAATCACAACTTTAGAATAAATACATATAACATTGTTCATTACACAATTATACTAGTGTTAAAAAATCATTCCATAATATTTATTTGCGCTTCCATGGAAGTGAAGCGGCTATACGTAGTGTTACCCTTATCGTGAAATATGGAAATGTTTGTTACTGTATATAATACAATGTTTGTTACTGTATATAATACATTCATCCGAACTGGCATTTTGAAATCGGACAAAACCAAAAGACAAAAGACAATGTAACTATAAGGCTTTGAATACACTTATTATATAACTTCATTGTTTTATTTATAAAGTACTGAAGTCGGCAAACACAGATTGTGTCCCCTCCCCAATTTTGGACATGTCTCACTTGACTGATAATCGATCGGTCAAATTCTTGCTAATATGTCATGCTAATCATATCATCCTTTCACTGCCTTTCAAATATGTCCGTACTCCCCATGCTATAATACATGTATTATAGCTTTTCTTGTTCATATTTTTTTCATAGTAAAAGCAGACTAAGCTTTATTTTGGTACTTCAGATTTTATATTTTTTTATTCCATATGCAGTTAGGATAGCGAGATTGTGGAAATGTATAATAAGTGTGCCATGTAATTAATAGTGTTCTGGTAATCTTGTCTTGTAGTACACCACATTTCGAATGAAAACAAGTTTAAAAATAAAAACAAATTAAAAAAAAAAAAATTGATAAAATACCACCATGGGGAACACCAATAAGATATTACTTTGTAAACATGCGCTAATATTGTGAGGTTTTCTCGATTGCAGGTTGGCAGGCGAAATAAACACACCAGAAGTCCGGCAGGGGGTAAAGTCAGCACCTCCCTGTCGTATAGTTGCTGGCATGTAAATAGTTAAATTGATACAACTTATTTGTATCACATTTTGTATTTGTTCATATACATTTTAGGCCATATATGACGGTCGATTTTGTTTTGTGGTAGCGGCAGACTACCCCATTTTTCCTGGGTAGAACCTGTACTGTATATTTTCTGCAATCCATAAGAATCGACACTTTCTCACCTACACGTTGAGCTCCAGTGGGATTTGAACACCCAGCGGTGAGAGGTGAAAATGAGAATGTATACACATATAAAAAGAGCAACCGAACATTTCCATAACTCATTATGACCATGGGACACGAATGACCCCACTGAAAACAATCCGTGGAAAACTACAAGGCAAGAATATATATTCATAAATAATGTTGATTTTGATGTAAAATCGATATGCATCTCTTGACATCATAGATAAACATCATGTAAAGTTTCGAAACAATTGGTTAACAACTGTGGAAGGATATAGACGCACAAATGACTAACACCATATGCCGCCTCACCATTCGATGGTAAACAATAAACATTTAATGTACATAAGGTCTAAATATTATCTTTCATGACTAAGTAAAATATATGTAACAAATCAGATATCAAAGTGAATTATGTATTTGATTTAAAACATTTTATTTCAAATGATAAATCCATACATTCCAAATATAAAGGATATTACATAAAAAAAAAATTGCATCATACAATAATTGTTTTTATTTATTAAAGAGACACACGGCATTTTTGAAGTATTTATCAAGCATTAAAATTAGCACCTTAATTTATTACTCAAGTATGATTTTCACTTTACACCCGCTTGCATAAATTTAAATTATAAGTTATAACATGTTGGAGCTTAAAAAAAAAATTGCTGCATGTCCCTTTAATATTCGCACCTCTCAGTCTGTATTGTTTATGTGTAAGTCATTTTCAACACATTTGGGGTTATATATATATATATGTTGTTGTTGTTTTTGGTGGAGGCAGACCACCCACTTTTCTGGGTAGAACCAGTAATAAACACCTCCCGCCATTTGTTATTCCACAAACTTTATAATCCAATACAATTCAGAAATTATCATTTTAATCGAATAAAGAAATTATTTTCGTATAAGCCCTTATTAGGAGCCACTCCAATGAAATGTACAGTTAATATCGCCATCGATCCACCCCTGTCAACAGTCAGAGATGCATGTTGATATGATACTGTGCTGAACTGGTGATCCTGGGAATTTCGGAATTAGTGGGTCCAAATAACCTTATTCCCTCATATCACACATGTTACTAGACAATATTTCTTGAAGTTGATGCTAGTACTGTCCGTATGAGGTATTGCTGATAAGTGATTCATAAACAAAATAAAATAATAGTGTACACCGTCGCATTATTCTATTCTGATTCGGGTGTTAATGTTGTAAAAAGTTATTATATATGTGACTAGACACTTCTTTCAATAAAATCCTCCCATATATTGTGACTTCCGTAACATGTTACAGCTAACTCCCAGCGCCTCAGGACATTAGGGACTCTAAATAAAAATGATACATATTCTGTTTAACCATACATATTTTTGTTACAAATTAAATAGATAACAAGTTGCTGAGTTGAAATAGATGAATAAAAATTGACTATAGAACTTTTCTTTAGAAGAATATAAATTGAACAGAACATGGTGGTTCCCAGAAAAAAACTATATAACTTTACTTTAATTTGTAAACATGATCACTGGTGTACTGGTTTGAAATGTGTTGTAAAACACCATTCATTCAATTGTATGTTTAGTATAAAAAGTCTGAGACTAAGTGCAGGTGCGCAATGCCACATTTTATGAAAAGAATATACATTGATAAATTCATCGATTTTTTGAGGTATTTAACATTGACCTTTTCATGGCTGTAGTAATAATAATAATAATAATAATAATAATAATAAATTCTTTATTTAAAGAAAGTTAACACATTACGACATACTATCAGGATATACACATCATATTTTCAATGCGGCCTTCTATATATAAATTAAAAAACATTTAGTGTTTTTTAAGCCTGCATATAATTGAACGATTTAACATTTTGAAAAGATTGAGAATGACTATAATAAAATATGAGAGGATGGTGGGGCCGGGGAGGGCATACCGTAGGCAACATTCAAAATCTAATAGCATTTCAGTCCTATAATAACTAATAACGATCACATCTGTAACAAAACAGTGTCGGCAAAACTAATACCTGTTTGTTTGGAATTTTACATATCCAGATCATAAATAATTCGAAAGGCATGTGATCTTTTTAAAGATATGTGAGCCCCCATACACACCCCACACACACCCCACCACCACACACACACACACACACACCCTCCCCCCGGGTGAAAAATATTGATCGTAACTCACTCTTAATTGTTTTTCTAAGAGTATATGTAAATGTTGATGCAAGTTAGGTAACACCATCAGCCATTATAGTACCCTGCGACTGAATGGAGATGGACAGACATAAACACATACAGACGTTCTGGTGGGTGGATGTTCGGATGAATGGATGAACATATATGTATGCATGCTTCTTATTTAACACGTGCAGCCTGTCGCAACGGGTTTACAATATCAACATCATACACACTGGGTGCATTCCAGTCATAGCGAATTTTAAAATATGGCTGTAAAATATTCTATAGACAGGGCATAAACCGCTTGATATAATGACGTGATAAATACTAGACGGTAAACTTTATCAGCTGTTTATGTTCTTAAAATTAAGATTGAAAATAAATAAGCCTCATCATACAATTGTCTAACCATGAATGTGTACGGCAGAAACTTATGTAATCATAACATCTCCATTATATATAACACAATTATTAAAATATGATAGTTAACTAAAACAGCGTTTTATTTCAACAACTAATTCATACTATAACAACCTCCACTGAGAGAGAGAAATGCCTACTATTCAAACTGCGTAGATGAAATATTGTAAAATATCAGTCTACAGACTATCTTTTGAATATAAAAAGCTATTCAGTTCGTATCCAGACAAATAATTTGATATCATGTCTGGTTTTAAATTAACAGAGCGACGTTAATAATGCGACATACAGTACATGCTTAAATGCATATCTTTTCGTGCATTTTGAAGAAAGCCCCATTTCGAAAAGACCTGGGTGAAAGAGAATGTATTACGCTCAAAAAAATGGCACCGGTTAAATATCCAAGCAAACACTTGTCACTTTAACAAGAGTATATCAAATCATAAATTATTTTCAGTTCCCATAACAATGAATGTGACTAAAATAGTTGGCAAGTAGCTTAAAGCTACACAATCCTGATAAAATAATACAATTTCAAGGTATTTTCAACGCAAGAAAGCCTATAGATGAAGTTCTTTGCTGGATGTGTTGTATACATTGTTTAGGCTGGTATATTGTCGTAGCGCATATCGAGACATTTCCATAATAGGCGGGATAAACGCTTCGGTAACTTTGAAACTGTACCACCCAGCGATTACGGGTATATAAGCCTAAACGTTTATATAGCAATTTGCTCAGATATCCGATAACTACAGACTGTTCAACTCGATGAGGATATTCAATGGCGTGTAATGTAAATATATACATGTTTGTTCAACAGAAGTGGGGGGGAATGAGATAAGCAGAACGTAAATACATCACCATGTAGACAATTATAAACACTTATCCGCGTATTCCACATATGTTCCATATATATATTTATTTCCTATAATATCCTTGAAATACAAAATCACACACATATTATACATGTACACATATACAGAGAGCGTGTATCGGTAGCAAATAGTATGTACAGTGAAATACATGCTCAGGTGTTGACACTGGACAGGGAGAAATTATTGTTTAAAATGAGACACCTGAAGGGTATTGTTCAAATTAATAGTTATACATGTGGAATTTGCTTTTGTTGAAAAAATACCAGCAATATTATTTTTTGCATGTGGGGTATACACACGAAGGTCGCCCACCCGTTTATCCTTCCGTTACACAATTCCGGAGCTGCTTGGCAATACAACAAAAGAGTTAAACACTATCGTTCTGGAGTAAATTGTATAACTTGAATGTCTGTTCATGAACATGCCACATATATCCTGACCTTTCGGATTTGTTTCCCTCTGTGTTGCCATGGCAATCACATTTTGACGAAATAAAAACAATGACGTCTATCACCTCCATATTGCCAAGGGTACACAAGTAACATTTTATTTCGATATCTCAAATGTATTTCAAACAGTCGCAGGATCCCGTTATTGCGGACGGACTGAGTATTCGTCTTTTTCTAAATTTCTTTCCGACTACGTTTACACAAATTTCAAATGTTAATATTAACTAACATATGGGAGAGTGTATGTGCGCGCGCGTGCTTGCGTGCGCACGTGTGTTTGTGGGTGCGTGCGTTGGCCTTGCTTTGTGTACATGCTATTATCTATATGTTTGTTAACATTTAAATTTGATCAATCTCAAAGCCATTTTACTACCATTTCTTCATAAAAAAAGAAAATTCATAAAAACATTTTTGCTTTAAAAAAAAGTGCAGAGCCGCGAGTTTGAACCCCGTCCGCAACGGGGTAAGCATATCTAGAATAACACGGTAACCTACTGCGCTACGAAGGCCGATTAACATAAACTGTACTAAATAAGTTACTTATACATGTTCAATGGCGAAGGACCCTGTGCTCTTTTCCAGGTCCGTAGCTACACTGGAGCACACTGGGGCACACAGAGGCTGTAGCCTTGGTTGAATTGGGAATGTACTTTCATAAAAACAAGTATATACTAGTACATTGTTGAAATGCAACACAGTGAAGGAAGGAAATCAAAACAAAATCCAGGGCGGAGAGGGAGGTTAATTCCACCGGACACCAAAATAAGTCATATTCCTTGGTTAAATTTCAAGGATGGCTACCGGCTTGTTTTCCTTTAAAATTACTTTACAAATCATTTAACTTAATTAAAGAAAATTAAAGATTTACATAAGTTAACTTAGGAAACGTTAAGTACTAGTATTTAAAGTTTAATAATTCTAATAAAACGTTCAGTTTTTAGTTAACACAGCTGTACAGGCGGAAGCTAACATCTTTCAAATAATTTTTTTCAGCTGGCAGAATCGTTGATTTCACAGATTGAGTAAAAAAAATCTGTTGATTTTAAAATCTGATAAATCTTAATTGTAATGTTCATTTTGGCTATTCATACATTTTTTGTTGCATTGTTTTTCGTAAAACATAAATCTGAGGCCCACCCCGAAACATTGGGGTGTGGGGCCCTCTTCAACCTCGTCTCTCTCACCTCCCTCCCTCCATCCCTCCTTCTCGCTTTCTTTCTCTCTTCTCTCTCTCACTCTTTCTCCATCTCTTACCTTCTCCGTCTGTCTGTCTGTCTGTCTGTCTGTCTGTATGTCTGTCTGTCTCTCTCTCTCTCTCTCTCTCTCTTTCTCTGTCTCTTACCTTCTCTCACTCTCTGTCTCTCTCTGTCCATCTTTCTTTCTCTCCTTCTTTCTCTCTGTATGTGTGTCTCTCTCTTTCTTTCTCTCTCTCTCTCTTTCTCTCTCTCTCTCCATTTTATTTTTCAATATTTCAATTCATGCGTAAATTAAGACAACTTTATTTTTAAAAATAAAAGTGATTTATAATCTACTAGTATGTGTAAACCATGCATGAATAACTTCAAATACTCTATCTCGATCTTTACCATTAAAAATGACCCTTGGTTAGGGTCCCCTCTACCAATATTCCAATTTTGATAAACAATGTCTCCCTTGTGTTTTGTGTCAATATACAGTACACACACACACACACACACACACACACACACATAAAAAAATGGAGGATTACTTGTTTGTATAATAGTTTCGATGATGCAACAGGATAGTTGGAAAGGGTCTTTTGTTAAAAGGCCGCTGCGTTTAATTATAGGTATTGTTTCGGATTATATAAATATGGACTTATAAGGTTGTTTTGAGTAAGTACATCTTTAGCTTCCTTCCCAATTTCTAATGACTTGTATTTCGCATTAGGTCTTTCTACAAAAGATTGGTCTCGTCAGTTCGGTGGTCAAATGTCGTCTGTTAAAATCCGCTTTTATACCCGGTATAAGACCAGTGGTCGATTCATAAAGTACCTGAAGCGTCCCATTCAGTACAGCCTTATCTCATTAATATTCAGTGAATTTAGGTAGCGCGCATGTTGTATATATGAACCCACACGTACACAGTAATCACTTGGTACAACATTCGTAATAACCGTTCGATTTGTTCAGTACCAGTGTGCCTTTTATCGGGATTGTGTAGCTTTAAGTCATATTAAATAGTTTGAAAACTTAAAGTCGAAGACCTGAATAAGACCAACGTCTCTCTTGTGCTAGACAACTGCGTGGAGACAACAGTCAGAACTCGAATTGCCTCTGCTGAGTTATGTGGGTGAGAAAGCATTCCATATCTCGATGCACACTTTCAATTAAACAAAATAGTAGGTTTTAAAGTGTTTTCATTTATCTAAAGATGTCCTGAGATATAGGTAAAATTCTAAAGGATCAGAGTTATGGAAAAACTGGGATATTTTGGGACAAAAGTTGCAAATTTTAACCAAAATCACTAAAAACGGGATTACTTCTAAAAATATAATTCTCATTACAATATAAGGAGATTGAAAGTCTGTTATATACAAGTTCATGAAAACAAATATTTGGAATGAATCAAATATATAAATCTTTAAATTTTGGGGAGAAATCAACACAAATTTAATTAAAGTCGCTGATTTTTGGAATAGTTATGAAATTTTAAATTATGATTAAATATAATAAAACAGAAGTCGTTATAGTATTTCTTTAAATGTAAAGGTGTCATGAGCTACAGAAGAGAAAGTCCTAAAGGATCAGATATTTGAAAATGCCATTACTTTTGGCCCAGAATATCGAAATTTAAACCAAAACCGCCGAAAACTGGACTATTTAAAATACAATGTTATTGCAATAAAAGGGAGTTGAATGTTCTTAAATTTAACATTCTACACTCAAGTGATATGAAAACGCAACACGGGAATTTCCGCTATATATTGTATATACTGCACATTTAATTGCACATAATATTCCAAAGAAATCCCAAGATGTTTTTTAAAAAAAAAATGCAGTTAACTAGAGAAAGGACACAACTGTGATGTTGTAGACGTTTTAATCACACTACACTTTGTAACAAGAACTTCATAAATGTTGAAGTTGCTCTTTGAAAAATTGAGCTAGTTCAGTACTGTATTTAACGTAAATAGTTTGCAAAATGTTGCATCCTAAGTTTGCTCACATGATTGAGCCACACGCGTACTCTGTGAATAATGAAACGTTGAAGGAATACTATTTGCTGTATTATTTATTGTTATAGTATTTTTTCCAAAAGGAAAGGTCTTACGTAGCCATGTACCATTCGATTAAAAGCAGCATATTGTACATACAATATATAGCGGAAAATCCCGCGTTGCGTTTTCATATCACTTGAGTGTATTATATTAATGTGCATGGGGAAAATGTTTGAAATAAACAAAGTTGATACATCTTGACATTTTTGGAGAAAATTTACAAAAATAAAGCATAAATAAAAGATTTTTGGATATTTATTTATAACAAAACAAAGTATTTTTCAAAAATGTAAATAAGATGTATTAAGGTACAGACAAAATGTTCCTAAGTAACTTGAAAGCAGGCTGCAAATAAAATTTACGAAAAATTTAAATATTTATCAAAAAAAGATTTCTTTTGAAATGAAAGGAAGCTGAAAGTCTTTACCATTTTCTTATTATGTAGATAAAGAGGCACCCATTACATTTTGACTTAAATATACCAGTTTTTAATTATATCTTTCCTCTTGTTTCGATTTCGCAGGGAACGATATGATCGACAGACAGGTATCTAGAAGATACTTGACTCAAATAAGTCAATAATACGTTACCAATTACAATCATCGAAGAATGGTATTTTTGTTTGATTGATTAACATTTAATCTTATTATTTATCTGATCATATGAGTGATGTATTTTAGATATAAAGAAAGATACAAATATCGGACAGGTAAAGCAGCATTCAAGGGCGACAGTCAACCACAAAACACAAAAACAAACACGCAAACAGACAAACGAGGAGGCAAAAGTAATAAAAAATGCAAACGACATCACAAACACAAAAAGGTTGAAGTACACATATTCACACTGTCCACTATGATCGAGAAACGAAAAAATGTTTAATGATTATGTATTTTATTGATTTGCTCAAGGGTCTTCTTAGACTTATTGCAATATTGTTATATGTATGGAGGGTGGCCTCGAACCTCCATAGACCTATGACAAGGCAAAGAAAGTTTCTTCTTCTTCTATGTTCGTGTACATGGAAAACAAATGGACGAACACACAAAAAATAAAAAAATAGCTTAAAAAAAATATTGCATGAATGTCATGTATTTCTTATAATAAGACATTTTTAAAACGATTTTGATAAACTCAAACTCACAAATTGATACGTAAATGCCATTATAGTATTTCTTTTATTAAAATAATGCAAACAAATAATATGCCAATTAACAGAACCGAGAGAAGAGATGTTTCAGTTTTGGGTTGAGCAAAATGTAATTAAGAAGTAAACGTAGTTTTAAAGAAAACTCAGCCTGGAAAATAATATACGTCTCAAAGCTACAGAAAGAGACAATCATGATATTAACATCTTTAATAGAATACTACGTTTTCATCTGCCGAATGTTGACGCGTGTTAACATTCTGAATCTGGTATGGATGCTACAACTAACTCCCCTGCATCCACACCATGTTGCAATACAGGGAAGTCTATGCTTTCTGCAAGTACAGTGTAAAGTAAGTTTCGGAAGAAACTTTGATAACATTCCGAAATTATAAAGGAACATATGCGCATCTGTTATAACAGGCCTTATAACAAAGTTCAAGGTGTACCATCCCTATTCTAAAGCTATGCAATACTTTCCGAGGTCCTTGTTTGCACGTGGTGGTATGAGCGCAAATGTTGTACTGCTGCTGTTGCGTATGTATGGGGAATACTGGACATCAAGAGCTGACCAGTTGAATTCACAACGCTATAGGATGGACATGGCCAGGGTATCATTACAACAGCTTGTTGTATGCCCATTCTACTGAGTGGTGGATTGGATTGGAAAATCTCACCATCAGATTTTACTATAGACCGTGTGTCCATTTAGACAACCTGCTGTTTAAAATAATATTTAACTACCGTCTTTCAAAACATGTCTATCAGGTTGCTCTGTCCTATTGACGTTGTGGTATCTAGATTATACTTTTATTTCAGCAGTCATATACTCAGACTACTTTGTAAATCAGTTGTTTTCATTTAAGAACGATTTTTCCTACTCCCAAGAACTGAAGCAAAGACTGTTGTGCTAGTCTTTCAAACCTCCTTGCAACATTGTATCTACACTGTGTTAACTTGCATCTAGTGTAACACTCGTTAGCTGCTGAATATTTAAGGACTATTTATCTGCCATCTTTATATAAACACAAACTCCAAAATGGATGGGGTATGGTCACGTGAAATTTTCAACCAAATACATACTTTAGGCATGAGCAATGTCAACCATAATGTACATGACAGTACTTCAATATTATTTACGTGAACATAATATCAGAAATAATACGTATATGGCTGAAATATGCCCTTTTTATCCGAAAAGTATGACGGCAATTTTATTATTATTATTTTTTTAATGTCAAATAAATTGTTCCATTTATCCAGCGAGAGCAGACGAGACATCATTTCTAAATAAAATAAACCATGTTTTCAAAGTGCACCATTGTAAAAAGGCAAAGATATTCTTTCAATGACATGTGGTTTCGAAATAATCTCAATGTTATAGTATGATGACATAGACGGACTTTCTCTGTATTTTTTTATAACCGGCAACTATATTTGTGGATGTGTTAACCAGAACTGAGTGACTATTTTGCATAGAAACATTGCCAAACAAAATCAATTGATCATTATCATGTCTATATTCGGTCCAAACCAAATAACAAATCTAATAAACTGTTCACCCGAACGTTTCACATTACCACGTTTCAGTTTACAATGTAAGTGCACGCTTTTCATGTGTATCATTTTAAATATCAACAAAAAAAACAGTGGTGTACTATTACTTTTATGCTATACATATTTTTAACGTGAATGTAAATTTAACAATAGTGTATCATTCAATGATGGAATCAAGGGCTGATAACCACATAGGCTTTTGCATATGTTAAATAAGTAACAATAAGGGTGTTCCACGGAACACTTTTGTAGATTGTCATGTGCTTATTTAACGTTATGAGCTAGGTCAGGTTGCAGGTAAAGGTTTAATGGAAAGGGGCATAACTTTGCCGAAATAAAAAACAAAGTTATTAGACATATGTAACGACTTTCCTTGGGGTGAGATGAAAATATTCATGAAGTTTCATGAACATAGGTGCAATATTTTTTAAGTTATGACCAAGTTAAGGTTGCAGGTTAAAGCGTGGCGGAAATACGGACGAAGACGATGAATGAAAACAGACTACGGACAAAGCGATCTCTACCTGTCTGCCATGCTACGAAGGTGACACATGGAACTTTGAATTGTAACATTTCTGTGAATCATTTTTTAATCTTAGCTTAATTTTTCTAATTAAAATCTTAAAAGTGTACTTTATTATCTCCCTCTACAGCAACACATTTATTACAGAGAGGTCAGACGTTTATATTATTTCGTATTGTTTCGTATATGCAGAATCTAAAAAACTATATTTACATGTAATTTGCTTAAAAAGTATAAATATATTCTAATTTGTTTGGTTATCTTTACCTTCTTTCGATAGAATGTGCGTTTAATGATTAAAATGGTTGAATGTTTGCTTCCATATGTTTAATTATTACGTGTTTAAGGGTTGAACTATTGAACTGTTATATGTTTACATGACTTACGTAACCAATTTGAACGCAATCAAATACACAAAAACAAATTTGGTGGAGTGAATCCATGCCATACGTCTATTTTTATATTTAGAACATTTTCTTAAAAATTACATCCCTTTATAAAACAATAGTTTTACACACTTAAGCTACAGAACTAAAAATACTATCCTGGCTTAAAAGAAGCCTAAAACATTGACCTTTTCGAAAATGCATATTAGAATTTGCCAGCTTGAGTGGTACCAATATGTCAAAATTTGGGTAATAGCACACGGCCTATATGCCTTGTTTTGTATGCGTGTTTTTGATTGACTGTGTTCTGTGAATACTACGTGTATACCTACGTTGATAAAAAGTAAATCATCATAATATAAATCAGAATTGTACCGTCTTAATCTCGGGTAACTACAAGGGGTCATCCAAATTTACGCAGATGTTTACTATAAAATAGTTCTTATTAAATAGTTAACAATAATATTTACACACAATATTAAGCAAAGTATCCTTTATACTAAATATTGATATCAGTTTATAATTAAGATTAGATAAAGCATTGTATGCGTCATCATAGTTACAAATTAACGCGAAAGCGGGGCAGTCCAAATTAGTGGGGGTTTTTTGTGTGTTTTTTTTTTCAAATATAAACTCAAACTTCAAATGCTTATTATTTCATACATCTATGTTATTGTTACTTGTTTTGTTATGTTATCATACAGTGACGGATATGACATGAGCCTTTAACTTGCAATATGTGCTGACTTCATTGTGGTAGCATTGGTCACTTAAGCATCACGTGTGCAATGTAGTACGATATGTTTTTCTGTAGAATGGAAGACACACAACTATAATAGAGTGTAATCTGGACATGTATTCTATAAAAGCAGAACATGTATACTGTATTTATACCATATTATCATGGAGTACATATCTTGCATTAGTGGCACATAAAACAATAGCAGTATAAACGAAGTTTTCACCTCGATTGATGCTGGTTTAAAATGCATGTGAGATAACAAATCCAGTAGCAATCGACTTTTTTCACTCCAGAATGACCACAAGACGATGCGCAAACTCGTCATAACTAACATGTTTGTCTTCTGCCGTTTTTTTCTTCATCGTCATTTAATTTTTCTATAAACTTAATCGAGATATTTCATTCTCATTTTGTTTCAACCTCAGAACTCATCACATTCTTCCTATATAGTATTAATCTGGAGTCTACATATTTTTATCTAAAAGAAACTATATTTAATAATACTGGGAGCAATGATCGACTTCAAATGTTTCCAAAATGTGCGTTATATCTTTTTACACAGGTACTCTCAACATATTAATCTGAAAACATATGTTCAAACTCTAGTGACTCAAAAAGTTGAAACAGTTTACAGGTTTATTTCCTGTGACAAGGTCCGTGAATTGAACGGAAAATTCAGTGCCGCCAAACTGCATTTCCATCAATATGTCATGTCCTGCCTCATCCACGGATATAGTGCCTAGTTCGAAGCAATCTTGATCAACGACATACTGTGGTTGTTTACTTGTCGACGCAAATATTCGCACACCTTCGGCAACGTCTACAGAGTTGGAAATATATGTTTGCTGCACAACCTTATTTACGGGAACAGTGTCTCCAGAGACTACAAAAGGGTCGAACTGGTACCTACATCTGTAAACTCCATCAACGCGTTCAAAGAATCTGTACTCCTCTGGGTTTTCTCCTTCGACAAATGTGTGGTTGATTTCAACTCCGTATGTGTATTTACTTACACGAGACTTCACTACAGTTGGTTCATGACCGAACAAGACAGCTCCTTTGAGAACAACAAGACCAGACTCATTTGGTGAAATTACCTTTTGTTTGCTTAAAGCATCCCTGATCTGCTCCCGAACAATTTCTGATTCAGCAAACCCACCAACCAATAAGACTGTGACTATCTCTTGAAATTCGTTCTCAGCAATGACGGTTTGCACGTGATTAATCGTATGAGATATGGATTTCGTGAAGAACCCTTTCATTATATCAATATCAATGTGAACCTTATCGCGTTTGAAGATAAGGGAGGGAGGGTAACGCGTGCTCTTAATGTATTCTGCGAGAGATTTTTTATTTTTTCGCTTGAATGTGTCGTGCAAAGATGCCGGAGTTCTTAAAGTGGCTTTGCCAACAGAGCCAAACGATATAGTTCTCTTTTTAGCTTCGAATTCACGCATGGTATCGAGAAAATCCGCTGTGTTTTCTTCTCGAAATTCATTAAACACATCTTCTCCGACGACGTCCTGTAGAAATTTTAGAAAGGCATCGTCAACTTGAGTACCTCCCCAGACACCTCCGCTGGCTTTCGCTTCTTCAGATAGCCCACCATCCTGCTCCACCGAATAAACTGTGATGTCTTCAGTACCTCCCCAAGCACCTCCGCTGGCTTTCGCTACTTCAGATAGCCTACCATCCTGCTCTACCGAATACACTGTGATGTCTACAGTACCTCCTGCAGTGTAGAAAGAAAATATCAGCAAATCATTGAAAGCACTGATTGTGATAGCATATAACGGTATAAAAAAATACCTATTCCAATAAAAAGGTTAATTGCATGTGTGTGTTTTTCTTAATTTCAAAGGTACATACGTCTAAAATCTTGCTGAATGGCGGCGACCCTTTAATTAGTGGAGATATCCATTACAATATGCAACCGTTAAAATAATTAACTATTTCGCAAAATGACAAATTCCTATATCAGTAATCATTTTATAATACCTTTTGACATTTTAAAACAAATTGACTGCTAAACAGTTGAGACGGACCATACATAATGGATGGTCTATAACCGTGCGCACATACACAGTTCCAGCAAAGCGGCTTCGACTGTGGCTTCACCTTTTTATTTTGATGGAAAATGTATTAAACCCTAAATGTAAAGTACGCGTGGGTTGTATGGGTGTACGACACTATGCTTGACTTGACTTGGAGTCAAGTCTTGACCTCGAAATCGTTCAAGAATGTATGTTTGTCTTTTATTAGCATGCTGTTTGTCTAGTCATTCAAATTACAAGTTGATGACGTCAATGTCTTTCCTTACCGCATGTTTAATATATATGGAAAGACTAATTGAAAATTGTCATGCGTCACTGATAGTAAATGTCTATACTACTACCCGATTTAATGACACTATATACATTGATTCAAGGTGGAATAAAATAATGACCACTGTTTCCAGTTGTTTAATTCCAGTTAAAAGAACATTATCTTTAAATAGACACATTTTGATTCAAAATAATAGAGAAACACAAACCTCCAAGATCCAAAACCATGTACGTTGTACCAGACTGAAATGCTTGGAAGTTTGAGGAACTGGCGTCAGTGAACCGTTCAACAGGTAGTTTCTTACATAATATAGAAGCTGCCTCTGGTTCTAGGGCTAGCGATAGTTGGGCGGTCTTGATACCCGCCTTGAAAAGAAAATACAAATTTGATTTTTCCTCGGTATATGGAGATTTGTGTCCATCTTCCATAGCCCATACAAATGTAACATATTTACAAAACTTGCAATAGACACTTTATCAAAACATTCCAATAACTTCAATTTTGCATTATACATTATATAATCAATTATACCCGCTTCTATAATGATAAATTGAAAATAAATCATACAACCACTTCTAATATTTAGTTTTAAAATAACGTTTCAATTATTTATTGAGTGTTTTATCAGTTACATAGAAATAAATTATTACACATACCTCATCTGCAGCTTCTCGCATGAACTGTTTCACAGATTCGCTCCAAATTGCAGGAAACACTTTAATCGTTGGATATGGTTTCCTTTGCTCATCCATGATAAGCAGGTGTCGGGATAATACCTGTGGAAAAAACGCATCAAAGACTGAAATACAGATTACATTCTTCAGTCAGATATATCATTAACAAGAACAATATAATTCATGCTAGAGTGACCGCACTCTTTCATGTGTTTGTGTCCACACTTTATAATGACTGACTGATGGACAGACTGACTGGCTGAGAGCAATTCTATATTTCCCATTATTTAACCGGTAAAACGGTCATATTTTGTATCGTTTATTAAATGCTTATGTTAATTTTAATTTCACGACAATTATTGGTACTGTGATGGCCCTAATGAATTACCAACACGTTACCCATTGCATACTTCTTTGGATGCGATGTTTATTTATGTAGATCATGTTGTTTTCTTAAAATTACAATAACGGCATTGTTCTCTCTCTCCCTCTGATGTTTCTATATGATATGATTTCTGTTTGTTTGTTAAACGAAAAAGTTCGAATTCGGGGCTGATTATTGTACTCCCGCCATTAACTTTATTGGTTCACGGACCAAGATTGGTGGCATTGATTTATTGACCATAATCTCAATAGGAATCCTCCTGTCCACAAAGACAGTCCATCTGTGAATGTATATAATATGGCTACAAAGGTTAAATAGCATCTTGCTGACAATGTGATCCATGGTCGAGTCGTAGTGATCTCGACCTTTGACCCCAAAAAGCGTACCTTATTATCGTGAAGAATCATTTTGAATCTCCGAAAGTAGTACCAATCTTTGTGGACATCTTCTTCTGCAAGCTCGCAATATTTGTCTTCTGCTGCATATCCAAACGAATGGAACTCCTTTTGCGGATTGAATAAAACGGTGGTCGGGGCCTAAGTTATAAAGTCCATACATATCTGATATATGTTATCGTCAAACATTTATATTATTTAGAAACTTCACTTCGGCAATCTTCTGTGAATATAAATAACTGTAAAATATGACTTTTGAATATTTTCGATTCTGCAATTCTTATTTTCCAGCAGCGTTATTTTACTTTGTTATGGAAAATACATGTATAAAATGTAAACAGTTACACATGTATTGTAAATGTACTGACCTTGAGTGAAATATGACCTCCTCCTATCCAATGCTTCGTCTGAATCTTTAACGGATCAGACTGGTATTCATGCGCAAATGAAAAGGCATATCCAGAAAATGTAGTCCCAAAGTCCAGTGCTGCAACAATCAATTGTAACGAAGCAATTGTTCACATCTACAGTAAAATAAATGATAATTAGCATTTACGTTTGTAACAGCTTCCGGAAACCTTTATATAACTAGGTTTAATTTTATACTTCTCCATGGTGCAAAGTACTTGAATGATATGGAAAACCGTCTTGACATGAACTCAGCACCTCTCTTCAGTTGTTTGAACCTCTGTCTAATTCAATTGAGAATCTGTCTAACATGTCTAATACAATTGAAAAGCGGTCTAATTCAGTATGTGGCGAGATTCAATTTAATTAGACTGCGGTAAAATTGTTAAAAATGTTCCAGTTAGATAAAAATGTAATATCAATCCAGATATGGTTCATGTCTGCAATTTGATTTCTTCATTATTTTGAATGAAATCGGGTTTAAAACGCGTTAAATTAATCCCGGTACTTAAAGTAGCTTTATCATGCAGATATGCACTTTTCTGCCTAATAAATGGGTGACCTATTAAATTTTGCTTTAATTTGGCACTGACCAATAAAGCAAATCAATGCGGAATCCCTTGCCGTTTATTGTACGTAACGTTATCTGACGTCATGCACGTAACTTTGACTTTGCCTGACGTCATAAAACAAATAAAAAAAACATGGCGACGTCCTCGATAAGCGTACCATTCTGAGAAATAGGTAATAATAGTAATTCATACAGAAAATATGGATAATCTACATGATAAATAGAACATTATGTCAGTGCCTTTTACAGTCAAGTTTATTAGGCTCGGCACGAAAACGAAGAATGGCTCGGGAGAGCCTCGCCATTCTTCGTTTTCTAAGCCTCGCCTAATAAACTTGATAGTAAAAGGCACTGACATAATATTCTCTATATCCCGCCAACAACAGCTAAATTTTACAACGTATGTGCACCGTTTCTAAATCTACTGACGATGAGGTATATATGTAACTTACTTTTTTTGAGAATCCAAAATCTTTAGGATACATCCGGAGGTTTTGTAATTACGTTTTTATACAGTTTTACAATAATGTATACGTGATATATACGTGATTCCTTTCCTAATTTCTCTGGATGAGGAATTTATTGTTAGAGAATACCTTTTGATTAGATGTAGTTTTATTTACACTGTCTTGTCAATTTGAGCGCTGAAGAAAGGAAAATAGCGAGGTTGTATACACTTAAAATCGATGTAAGTTTATCAGTGGACGATATTGCCTACTGACCGTTTAAAGTTGGTAACCCTATCTACACCACGCTTTGAGTTGTGTATTGTGCTTTTCATTGTATAGTTAATTTGCTTTTTGTTTGTGGTACAGTGTGGACCTACGCTGCCATTGCGTTTGGGTGCTGTGATTTCTATAGGACCATCTTTTTTAGTTTCATAATCATTACACTAAAACGAATCATTATTTCTCAATTTTAAGTCGGACCCCTAGAAACCTGTTAAAGCCTGAGTACCCCTTTTAAATGTAAAAAAAAAAAGTAAATAAAACATAAACAAAAAAACACGTTAATTTATTTTACACGCGATTTTTTATTTATGATTTTACAGCAAAAACCCAACGAAATGTTGAGCATTTTCCAGACCAAACACTTTCATAAACAATAACTCATCAAAGTATATTTCACTCACAAAATGTGAATTAGTTTAGCCTTAAATCATTACATGAATTGATATTTTCGATGTTTACAACAAAACAAGCCAGGCCATCCTTTTCAGTAACAATTTCGGACGAAACGTGGGGCATTGTTTAGAGCATAATCACCTTGAATATGCAACTGCATCTTTTTGGATTGATACCTATAATTCTTTCAAATCGCCTCCAGTCCCTTTAAACGTTGTATATGTCATAATAAACCGTGCCTATCCGGAAGCAAATTAAATACAGCTTGGCTTTATTCGTAGAAAAGATATGCTTGGCGTGTTGTATTTTAAGCGTCTAATAATGATCATATTTTACGTTTTACACCAATACACAACTAAACGCTGATAAAAGGGTTTGGATATTTCAAAGTTTACTAGGTAAGTATGTTTATATGTCTCTCATATATTTTCGAATATAAAATGTCGGAACACATTCTGTGTACTAGATGCCTAATACAAACAATATAAAACGAAAGTACTTCCCATAATTCGTACAGCAACTTTAAGTGTTTGTTTTCCACAAAGTAATGGCATACCTGCTTAATATGGCAATTGAAGAAAACTACACGATATTAATAAAGAGTTTGTTATTCAATGTAAACATTTGTAGTGACAATTCTGAACCATTTGCAAAATAACTTATGGACTAGGCAATATTTATCGGGGGGTTGGGACCGGTGCAAAATGGCATGGGACAAGTACTTTTTTTTGTCGGGACAAACCATGGGACGATACTTATTTTTCCAGTTGATTGCCATGGGACGTACACCTTTTTCTTGAAGTCAATTCTTTTTGGCCAAAACTTTCAACAATACAAAAGATTGAAGCAGTGATTTTAGTTAATAAAATGTAGCTTATGGACCAGGCCATATTTATCTTGGCGTTGGGCCGGTGCAAAATGACATGGCCTAGGTACTTTTTTTGTCGCAACAAACCATGGGAAGATACCCTTTTTTCCCTTTTCCTGCCATGGGACGTACAGTTTTTTTATATAACATTTTTATTTGCACCGGTCCTAACCCCCGATAAATATTGCCTGGTCCCTTACCATTGGAACAACAACAACAACAAAAAAGAAATCAAATGCTAGATCAATTCAAATCTAAGCTGTCCATTTTAAAGTCAAGCTTAAACAATTTATATTACCACCATAACGTTCGTACCCGGAAGGACACATAGCTTGTTTTGACAATATCAAGTTATCATACGGATATAAATAGAACTGCTCGTCAGCTGAACGCTTGATAAATTGTATGTTAGCGAAGAAATAATAGAGACTCAAATGGTTTACTCATTTAATGGTTCAAATAAATAGGCGTAGGAGCCTGGGGGCCAGGGGGCGGGGGCGGCCCCCACTGTTCAGATTTGGGGCCACAATATGCTTTGCACCCCCACACCACCCCCACCACACACACACACCGACCGACCACCCAATAATTTCAAGAAAAAAATTATTAGCGTTCAAAAAGTACCTTTTTCCTTATATAATGTTGTATGTTTTGGTGTAATTGAGCGTGGATAACTTTTTTTTGCTCGTCAAAAATGTTGTAAATAGGTTTGGCCACCTATGTAATTGTATGCACCCCCGCCCCCCGCCCCCCCCCCCCCCCACACACATACCCCCCCCCCCCACCCACCCACACACACACACACCACCCCTCCAACCCCACTCAATAATTGAAACATACTTTTTCTGATTGTTAAATATCTTTTACAAAAAGTTTGCCCAGCCCCAATCCCCCGCCCCACAAATCATCCCATCCTGAATAACAAATATTTGTACTGATTTAAGTAAATGTTATAAATTTAATATGTCTATCAAAGTTCGATATAGTTACGAATGTCTGTTAACTAGTCTGTGCAGTACAACAGACGTCTGTGGATGATAAGTATATATTCGGTGAAGCTACGAGTTACTAAAACGTAAGTGTGTTGTATATTCGGTGTGGCTTCACGTTACTAAAACGTAAGTGTGTTGTATTTATACACTCACACTAGCGTTTGTTTAGTGCTGTGTGGCGGCCGTAAAAACAGAGTATGATAATGGACCTTTGAAAACGGCCGAGCACGACACATACGAAATATTGCAGTCTCGGTTTGATTGAGACTGTTCATGAGTGGTAGTGAAATATGCTAGCTACCTCTCACGCCCTCTAGCCCCGGGTTGTGCAGAACTCAATATTCATAAAATCAACAGCACAAAATTTTAACCATCCCGAAGATGGCATGCATATGGCGGTGGACATGGAATTAGCCTTCTTTAATGTATTCCCCATGTCGTACGGCGTATGGTCCCAGTATCTAATGAAATCAAATGCCCCGAAGAGCGAAATAAACATAATGGAATTTAGTTGGGAGCAGCGGTTATGAAGCCTGCGTATAAAAAGCAGACAACATATCCTATGAGTGGTTAAACAATACCCAGAGCCTTTTATCGGCCGGAGTAGTGGAACCACCGAATCAAAAATTAAGTAAGAAAACAAAAGAAATTGAAAATGTACCACCGATAACTAACTATAAGTATCGGGCTCAGCGATCAACAAAGATCGAATGAATAACAGTACTGATTGCAAGCGCGGGGAGACGTTTTACTGCCGCCACACTGCACAAGCAACGCCACTGTGCTATAAAAAAAGAGTATGATAATGGACCTTTGGAAACGGCCGAGCACGACACATACGAAATATTGCAGTCTCGGTTTGATTGAGACTGTTCATGAGTGGTAGTGAAATATGCTAGCTACCGCTCACGCCCTCTAGCCCCGGGTTGAGCAGAACTCAATATTCATAAAATCAACAGCACACAATTTTAACCATCCCGAAGATGGCATGCATATGGCGGTGGACATGGAGTTAGCCTTCTTTAATGTATTCCCAATGTCGTACGGCGTATGGTCCCAGTATCTAATAAAATGAAATGCCCCGAAGAGCGAAATAAACATAATGGAATTTAGTTGGGAGCAACGGTTATGAAGCCTGCGTATAAAAAGCAGACAGCATATCCTATGAGTGGTTAATCAATACCCAGAGCCTTTTATCGGCCGGAGTAGTGGAACCACCGAATCAAAAATTAAGTAAGAAAACAAAAGAAATTGAAAATGTACCACCGATAACTAACTATAAGTATCGGGCTCAGCGATCTCCAAAGATCGAATGAATAACAGTACTGATTGCAAGTGTGGGGAGACGTTTTACTGCCGCCACACTGCACAAGCAACGCCACTGTGCTATAAAAAAAAGAGTATGATAATGGACCTTTGGAATGGGCCGACCACGACACATACGAAATATTGCAGTCTCGGTTTGATTGAGACTGTTCATGAGTGGTAGTGAAATATGCTAGCTACCGCTCACGCCCTCTAGCCCCGGGTTGAGCAGAACTCAATATTCATAAAATCAACACAAAATTTTAACCATCCCGAAGATGGCATGCATATGGCGGTGGACATGGAGTTAGCCTTATTTAATGTATTCCCCATGTCGTACGGCGTATGGCCCCAGTATCTAATAAAATGAAATCCCCCGAAGAGCGAAATAAACATAATGGAATTTAGTTGAGAGCAGCGGTTATGAAGCCTGCGTATAAAAAGCAGACAACATATCCTATGAGTGGTTAAAAAATACCCAGAGCCTTTTATCGACCAGAGTAGTGGAACCACCGAATCAAAAATTAAGTAAGAAATGTACCACCGAAAACTAACGTCGCCCGTCTACAAATCAGTAGTGTTATTATTTACTGGTCCTTTGGGATCATCAATCCCATTCTGTGTTGCTCTAAAGTAGAATATCGCTTAAGCTGGTTCTAGGAGGCGTGAGAGGTGTTGCATCTTATAATTATCTCTCATGAACAAACTCAACAAAACCGAGTCTGCTACTTTTCTCTCTTGTTTGTTTTTGTTGCGTCCAAGGGATCACCTTTTCAATGGTTATTGTATATTCGGTGCTTTACACACCTAACACCAGTCTGAACGATGAATATTCGATGTGGTTTGATGTACAAAGTAAACAAAATGTGTTAGTAACAAAATTATATATCTTCGATATGGTTTTGATCTATAGTTTGATTTACAATAACTAAACAATATGAAAATCGAATATAGTTTCGATTTACAAAAGATTTACAAAAGCTTCAATAAGTTTGTGCGTGCTGTGCTATCAGCATACTGTCAACCCACTTCCCTTGCCCACTTATTTGATAATTGATGGGAAAGGAAGTCTATATTAAGCAAATCTTTTCGTTTCAATCCTTTTTCACATTTTGTAAAATGTACATTTGTAATGTTTTGTATAATTATTGGAGATAAAAAAGGTTTTAACCAATTTGATATCTGCTATCTTGCTGCCCATTATTTAATGATCAGTTATTAAATTACAACAATCCGAAACACTCTTCTTCAAGCTGTACAGTCCCTATTTTAACTGGTAATAACTCAAGAATATGAATGAGTCACGTGTGAAGTAGTTTCGAATCGACGAACACCCCCAAAAGTCGGTATATAAGCAAAAATCAATGCGTTAAATTTCACATTGTTATTTAGCCTGCGTACAGGTAACATCGATAAACAGACGGCTTCAGAAAATATGTGGTAAAGAAATAGTTGCCCGGAACGGGATTTGAACCACAGTCTTGCACTTGAAAGTTTTGAAAGATGTACGCTGAACCACTAGATCACTGCTATTTATTGGTATGTTGTAGCATTTTTAACACTAAATAGGCATTAGGTAATAACAAGCGCGCGCACACAAACTCATCAAGCGCTAAATAACAAGTCGAGATATGGTTGTTTTGGGGCGAAGTATTAGTTTCATATTGATAACATACAATATTACACCAGGCAATGTTAATTTACACGTGCGACAATATGGACTACATATTTATTGATCCATCTTTAGCTGCGTTCAAATATGTTAAGTTATTTTGCCTCATAATAAATGGCAGTTAGTATACTATTTTCTCAAGTAGCGTTGTAGTTCAGTGGATAGAGCACCGGACTTGAAATCAGATGGTCGCGTACGATGTGCACTGGTCGATGTATATACAGTAAATGATTTCCAGCGAGTGAGTAGAAAAACTACAGAAAAGTAATAAAGAGTTTGTAATTTGTTGCAAAGTATTATAGTTTCGTATATTAGTGATAAACCGAAACTACAACTCGATCTTGCACTTATAATAACTAATTTATATTTAATAAAAAAAACGTATGGTTATAGAACTAATATTTAAAATAAGAAAATGTATTAAAATGTAAAGTCAAACATAAAAATGTATCAACATCACAAAGACAAAAGATCATGTATTGACAATTTGTTGTTGACATTATCATTGTTAAAATACAGCTATAAATAGAACCTTTATCGACTGAACGCTTTGAATCATTGTTGAATTGTTTATATAATAACCTTACGGTAGATAGTAATGCAGTCAGCTTTAATAGCACGTCTGTCATTTCTTTACTTAGAACAAAACAGAAGTTACACCTTAAAATGTTTTACTAATCTCTGAATAAGTGTTCCATAAAAGAAATAAACAATACTTTTTTTCATATATTCGATGTAGCTTCCATTTACCTAAACCGAAATAACGTTGTATATTCGATGAAGTATACACATACAAAGAATAGATGTGTCTTTATGTTTACGAAAGCAATACAATCTTGTGAATATTCGATGTAGACAAAGCATTATGTTTTTTTCCATTTACAAAAAGACATCGGTATGTTCGCTTTGCGATGTTGTAAATACTATATTGTACCATGTATACACCTCAAAACAATTTAAGGACCACACATTACTTAATATTTAATATAATGGATATAAGTAAACTTAAAAATTGAAAAAAAGACACTAAATTGTTCAATTACAGAACTTTAAAAATCACCAAAATCTAAACATGATCCTTAAATGATTTTGAGGAGTATTATATTAAACAATATAGCATTCACATTGAGATATAGATATCGTTTTAGCCTTTAAGTTTGCTATTCTCTATATGTATTTAAACAGTTTATAACGGATACAGCCGACCGAACAATGGCGTCGAACTGGTTGGTTAATGCAGCTTTAGACTTCGGTACAACGTATTCTGGATATGCATTTTCATTTGTGAATGACCCGTTGAAGATCGAAGCAAATAATTGGAATTCTGGAAATCATATATCATCGAAGGTATACGGAAATATAAGCACCATTTGCATCTGTATTTCTTTTACAGATATCAGAAATAACATTTACACGTTTAACTGGTTGGTGTCGTCGTATAATTGATATAGTGATATTAATATGAATACAAAGTAAATTTACCATTTTAACAGTTTTTTGTTTAACCTTTACACAACTGATATTGTTTGTTATATATTTGTTTTAGGCCCAAACAACTGTTTTATTTAATCCACAAAAGGAATTCGATTCGTTTGGCTATGAAGCAGAAGATAAATATTGCGCACTGGCGGAAGACGACGATCATAAAAATTGGTACTACTTTCGAAGATTCAAAATGATGCTTCATGACAACAAGGTATATCAAAGTATTTAATATACTATTACAATTCAGCTAATTAATGTTGAGATAAAAGGAGACGTAAGATGATATAAAAAACAAAAAGTTTAAGGAGTAGCATAACCACGGTCTTTCATGAATAGCCATGGTCATTTGTAAATTGAATTCCAGCATATTATACTTTCTTCAAATATGAAGCAGTGTTCCTATATGACTTGCTGCTTGACCACTAGACATATATAGATAATATTATGCCAGTGCCTATTACTACCACGTTTATCAGCCGAGACTTTGAAAACAAAGAATGGCAAGGCTCTGCCGAGTCATCAGTTTTGGGCCGAGCCTAATAAACTAGATCGTAATAGGTACTGACATAATATTCTTTTTATCATTTAGGCTATCAACATTTTGTATATGGTTAACTAGTTTTATCTATAATAGTTTTATCTATGAAAAACATATGTTTACGCTTGTCGTGGACGCCGCGATATTTTTTGTCTTCATGACGTCAGATAACGATACGTACTATAAACAACAAGGTATGCCGCACACGTTTACTTTATAAGTCACTGCCTGATAAAGCATAGCAGTCACTGCCTGATAAAGCAAAATGTATAAGGTGACCCTTTTTGATCAGTCAGAAAAGCACGAACTGCATGATAAATACGTTTAAAGAAGGGTATATAAGGCTTTATTTAAAAGGAATGCTAAACATGTACCAATGTATGATAACATTGTTAAATCAATCAAAATAGGATGTAAGCACCTTGCGAATTGATATCCCTAAAGTAGCTGGGAAATAATAAGTGGGTACTTGATAACTTACCTCAGGTGTGGTGATTTTGTATTATCATATAGGTTTTATCAAGAGAGACGCTTATTTCTGATGAGCACAAGAAACGGTTCCCAGCTATCAAAGTATTCTCTTCTGCCATACGGTATCTAAAAGAACACTTCCAAGACATTGTAACAAAACGTGAAACAGAAATTAACGAGAAAGACGTACACTGGATTCTCACAGTTCCTGCCATCTGGAACGAGTCTGCAAAGCAGTTCATGCGAGAAGCAGCGATTGAGGTAGTATATTAAACCGGTGTTAAAAAATATCTCCGAAAACATCTAGATAAAACAAAGTTTTTGATTTAAGTCACAGAGTAAACATATTGTTGCATCTTATTGGTTGTGTTTATATATAATATCTGAATGGTTTGTTGTTTTACTTACTCACGGTTATAATTGTTTACCATTCCAGTTTTAAATACCTTTTCCCATCATGCATGCTCCTAAAACATGCTAACTTGGCAGCTTTCTCGTTTTCAATAAAGGCCGGCATCAATGGAGACCAACTATCACTAGCATTAGAACCAGAGGCAGCTTCGATTCTATGTAAGCAGTTACCGATTGAATGGTTCAGTGACGCTAGTGACTCGGACTTTCAAGCATTTAAATCTGGAACGACCTATATGGTTTTGGATCTTGGAGGTAAACTTCTGGAATGTTTTGAATAGAGTTGTCAACTGTTTACGATACTATATAATGATGATTATGTCTAAACACGGTTGCATTTAATTGAAAACGCTTGTAACATATATCACCTTTATATATTCAAAAAAAAGAAGATAATCTAATCTAGCAAATCTAAATTATTCATCATATCGGTCATATTGCACTCGTTAGAACAGACGTTTATGCATTTAAGCAATAATACGGGAAATCAAGCTGAGCTTTATAAAAGGCAATATTTTGTATACCAGGTGGGACAGTTGATATCACAGTACATTCAGTGGAGCAAGATGGTAGTCTGTCTGAAGTCGCTAAAGCCAGTGGAGGTGCTTGGGGCGGTACTCAAGTTGACGATGCCTTCATCGATTTTCTACAAGACATCTGTGGAAAGGAGGTATTCAACGATTTTCGAGAAAACAACACGGCCGACTTTCTTGAAATGTTGCGAGAGTTCGAAGTTAAAAAACAAAACATATCTTTAAAAACGAACGCTAAAGTAGCATATAGAATCCCGTCTTCTTTAAGCGAGACATTCACGCGAAAAAACAAAACAAGCATTCAGGAACACGTTAAAGCCACGAGCTACTCACAGTCCATTATCTTCAAACGGGGCAGGATACACATTGATGCAGACATCGTGAAGGGCTTCTTCACGAAATCTGTATCGTGTACGATTGATCACGTACAGGCTATGATTGCAGAGAATAGCTTTCCAGAAATAGGCACAGTTTTGATGGTTGGTGGATTTGCTGAATCTGCAATTGTTCGAGAAAGAATACAATGTGCTTTAAGCAATAAAAGGGTTATAACACCAAGCGAATCTGGTCTGATCGTCCTTAAAGGAGCCGTTTCTTATGGTCAAAATCCGACTGTCATTAAGTCCCGCGTGAGTAAATACACATACGGAATAGAAGTCCAAAGCCCTTTTATTGAAGGCGTACAACCTGAAGAATATAAAGTCTTCAGTCGTCAGTTTAATTTGTACAATTGTAGGTATATGTTTGAACTGTTTGTAGTGGCCGGCGAAGTTGTCGAAGTTGACAAAATCGTCACCAAGGTCTTTGTATCGTCAGATCTAGATGTTACCGAGGGGTCTATGATATATGCGTCGACGAGTAAACAACCAAAATATGTCCTGGACCAAGGTTGTTTTAATCTTGGACGCATATTCTTAGATGAGCCGGGCCACCCTGTGCTTGTGGAGATGAAGTTTGGGGGAACAGAGTTTTCTGTGCAAATTACTGATCTTGCAAATGGAAAAAAACGCACTAACTGCTTTGACTTCCTAAGGAAGTGACATTTACTTATTGCTAAGACTAACGTACGTGTTTGTCATATGTGAAAGTTGGTGTGCCTTTAAAATTTGGCAACAGAGAGTCTGGACACATTTTTATATCGGCTTGATGGAACAGTATAATAATATACATGGTATAAATACTGATTGTATCGATTCATAGTGGCTTAAACAATGTAACTCAAGGTACGTGTCACTGTTATCTATATGCGTGTATGACTTAGACACTGAATTAAAAAAGGCATACCTTACTGATCGGTTTAATATATAGTTTGATAAAAAAAGGAAATTATTTCCGCGACATTGTTATCTAGATATGTGAATGACTTTGCCATTGAAATAGAAAATAATAAAAAAGACGTTTTCAAATTGAAAACCGTCTACTGAAAATGACATAATATCCTATGGACTATATTTATAATTGCTGTGTAAATGGCATTTACGGGAAGAAATTACAAGTACAAATACAGATACAAATAGTTCGGTTGCTTACGACATGAAACGGATGATTCCATAGAGACAGCAACCATATTTGAATGGGATGTTAAATTAATCAACTTCATGGATCGGTTAATATAGGGAAAAGATGTATTCAAACCACTTAACATGGAATCATGGTACAATTTGCTCATAACAGATCTAATATAAACGATGCAATAAAACCTGTCAAATCAAATGCAAAAAAAAGAAAAATTGTTGTTTTTCAAATAAAAACAACTTGGACTTAACCTCTCGGTATCTGGATGACATACTGAACATTGACAACCCTTTCTTTCCAACTATGGTTCATAATATTTATCCTAAAGAACTTCAGCTTAATAAAGCTAATGTATCTGATTATAACGCTTCTTTTCTTGATTTAGATCTCTCGATTGAAAATGGTGAAATAATTAGCAAAATCTATGACAAGAGAGATGATTTTAATTTTGACATTGTTAATTACCCCCACTTGGATGGTGATGTTCCCCGAGCAACTTCTTATGGGGTGTATGTGTCTCAACTTATTCGTTTTTCAAGAGCTTGAACTCGAGTTGAGGTCTTTAATATTCGTAATCTTTGTATAACTAAAAAGCTACTTAATCAGAGTTACCGTTACCATAAACTTCTAAAACCTTTGCAAAATTGTATTAACGTAACCCTGATCTTCTTTCCAAATATAAAAGTAATTTAAGGTCTCTTCTGCGACAAGGACTATCACAACCTGACTTCTATGGTGATGTGATTTATAAACTTCGCAAGATTCATGGTCATGATCACTTTCATACTATCTTTGTTAAACTTGTTCAAACGTTTATCAAAAGAGGTTATGACCCTATCATTTTGCAACGTACTGCATGCTTGGTGGTGGACCCTTTTACAGTTCGCCACTATGCTTTCCTCTTTATTTGTACGATGACCGGACAGGCTGTGGACCCTAAGAAATACGCCTACCTAAATCCCATTGGGACGGTGGCGTTTGATGTTTGTCTATAATCTTTCCTGTCGTGCCCTTAATGGTTTATTCTCCTGTTGCTCTGGCTTCTGCCAAGTCATTGAGTACCTTCATTGTGGCTTTATATGCTATTGTTTTTTTTGTATTATATTTACACGAGCATATTTGTGTTTTACTTATATTGCCTATTGATGCTGCCTTGTTGGTTAGAGATTAAATCATGGCGGGGATTTCTTTATTTACACTGTCCTGTTTTAATGGGTTGACAGTAGGGTAAGTGCGAGGTTTGGTGCACCCTATAACCGGTTTAAACCCCCAGTGGCCTACTTTACTACTGACCGTTCCAAGGCGGTAGCCCTATTGTCAACCCTTTTGTGATTGTGATGTCGTTTGCATTTTATATTACTATTGCCTTTCTGTTTGTCTGTTTGCGTGTTTGTTTTTGTGTTTTGTGGTTGACTGTCGTCCTTGAATGCTGCTTTCCCTGTCCGATATTTTTATCCTTCTTTAACAACCGCACCAATCTCATATCCTAATTGCGCTTTGATACTCTCCGCTATAGGATATGACAACATTCCCTTGTAGGTCACGTCAGATCGACCTTTCATCCAATCAATATGTATGAGAAGATTAACTAAATACAAACAATGAAATTTGCGCGTTTCATATGCACTTCAGAAGACGTTGGAGTGAACTGAACAAACGAAAATCCGCATAAAAAAATGCAAGATATAAAAATCGGACAGGGAAAGTAGCATTCAATGACGACAGTCAACCACAAAACACAAAAACAAACACACAAACAGACAAACGACCAGGCAAAAGTAATAAAAAATGCAAACGACATCACAAACACAAAAATGTTGATAATAGGGCTTCCGCCTTGGAACGGTCAGTGGCCAAACAGACCACTAGGAGTTTAAAACAGGTTCTAGGTTGCACAAACCTCACACTTACCCTATTTCATCCCAATTAAACGGGACAGTGTAAATAAAGAAATCCCCGCCATGAAATATTCTCTAACCAACAAGGCAGCGTTAAAAGGCAATATAAGTAAAACACCTAGATGCTCGTGTATATATAAATACAAAAAAAAGGCCTAGAAAGCCACAATGAAGATACTCGGCGACTTGGCAGAAGCCAGAACAACAATAGAATAAACCACTGAGGGCACAACAAGACAAGACCGCGGACAAACATCAAACGCCACCGTCCTAATAAGACACATAGATCTATTGTCTGAATAAAGGATAAAGTCTACGTGTGTTATTGGTGTTGATTGCACGATAAATAATAAGAAATGCACTAAATGGCATGTTTTATATCAAGAAACGAAAAAAAGCATGGGCGTTGCCATGTGTGTTTTGAAAATGTATATTCCACCGAAATTATTACGACATTAGGGCCCGGTTGTTCAAAGATCGGTTAGCTTAATCCTTGGTTAGTGTAAACTTTCAAAGTACATTTTCTCATAATTTAAATGTTTTGTGCTACAAAAAATATTTGTTTGCATTTCTTCTTGTCATAATGCTTTCACATGATCAATTTCTTGTAGAAATATTCATTTATCGAAAATTCAGAGAGATTTTGACTTAACGCTCGATTAAGTTAACCGATATTTAAACAACTGAGCCCAGTACTCTAAAAAGTAATAAGTACTGATAAAGTAAGTCACAGTACATCCCGCGAGTGCCAGTTTAGTGCGGGTTCAATCCCACGAATCGGCAAAATAATTTGTAACGCTATTTAATTCCGTCAAACAATCTTTTCTTCATTTTTTTTCCAGTAAATATTCAATAATGGTTGATGTATTATGTTTATCCACAGCGTTTTACGGAAACGCGACATGCGCAATGAAGCAGTCTATACCGAATAATTGTGTAGGCTGAAATCTGACGTGCTCTCCAGTGGAGCGTTGTCAGATCCTTTTAATGTAGAGTATCGTATTGTGATAAAGGGACTGATTTTTATTTTACGTTTCCATGTTCTAAGCTTCCACTGCTGCTTTCAGCAATGTCTAACCTGTAACCCTAGTCTCCTCGCAATGTATACCTGTAAACTGGCGAGCTCGACATGTTACCCATGGGCATCTAGTTTTATATTTGTAGTTTATTTTATACCAGCTTGATTGTTTTAAAGAAAAGGAGTAACTTTCTCATGTGATCTATACTCTTCAGCTAGTGTAGTGTATCAGTAGTATGCAGTTTAGAGAGGTAGATTCTTTCAAGATAAAACATCTCAGTCTTTTATTGTTTTAAGATATTACTATTATATTACACTACACCATTAAAGTTTGTACTTTTCTGTGATTGTTATTGTTTCTTTGACATTTAATGCAAAATAAAAATAACATGTAGAATTCAGTGAACAGTTTCTCAGACAAATCGGCTGGTTCTGTGTTGTGTTTGATAGAATTGTTTCGTGGAAGACTGAATAATGATTCTTATACCCTTATTCCATAATAATAGCTCTACAAGTTGTTTTACTCATGTAGTAAAGTACAGATATGTATAAAGAAGGATAAAAATATCGGACAGGGAAAGCAGCATTCAAAGACGACAGTCAACCACAAAACACAAAAACAAACACGCAAACAGACAAACGAAAAGGCAAAAGTAATAAAAAATGCAAACGACATCACAAACACAAAAGGGTTGACAACAGGGCTACCGCCTTGGAACGGTCAGTGGCAAAGTAGGTCACTGGGGGTTTAAACCGGTTATATGGTCACCAAACCTCACACTTACCCTACTGTCATCCCATTAAAACAGGACAGTGTAAATAAAGAAATCCCCGCCATGATCTAATCTCTAACCAACAAGGCAGCATCCATAGGCAATATAAGTAAAACACAAATATGCTCGGGTAAATATAAATAAAATTTGCATTACAATCTTACCTTAATCCATTTTTGACAAAGTAGCAAGTTGACTACTAGGGTTAAAGCCTTGAAATTTCAGATAATAATTGTTGTTGTTTTCTTCTTTTAGTTTCAACTTATTTATTTTTCATCGGTTGTAACGAAGCTCTATGAACTTATTTGAATCACACTCGATATCTTCCTGGGTAGAACCAATACTAAGCAAATGCAGATAAAGTGTCTTGCTCAGGGACACAACGTATATGGCAATGGCGGGGATCGAACCCTCGACTTTTCGATCATGGGTCCAACGCTCTACCACTAGACCACAGCGTTCCTTTTGTGTGTGTAGAAACATTTAGATACAAATACATACAGAGGATAAATAATGTGTATGAATGAAGAGTTTATACATGTAAATTACTTTAAATGATTTTTTTTTCTTCAGATGATTAAAAATATTGACATTATACTTTTCGCTTCCTCGCTCGCTCCATACATTTACGAAATGGAAAAACGAAAAATTCGCTCGCAGAGTTATCGTTCCTTGCACTCACATATATCTCTGCTAACTACAAAATTACAAGATTTTGGTAAAACCTGTTAAATTGGAATATGTTTGCCTGAAACTTATTTATTTCTTGTGTAAATATAGTTTTCAGAATATCTACAAATTAGATGTTGCAAGATTTGAAATAATGCATGAAAACAATTTAGTTTTAATCGGGACTATTTTACTACTTAACTAATACGTACTTAGGTCTCCTCAATCGAAACGCATATTTAAAGATTTCAAACCGAAGCTCGATAGCAGAAAATTACTAAAAAAAATTAACTCATAGAAATAAAAATTGAAATTATTTAATATAGGTCTATATTTTATCTTTGCAGATCACGCAAAAGGATTTATTATAAACATCGTCATAACTTTTTTGAATAATCACGTGACCTAACCGTTCGCCCTACTTCCTTTGACGCTGACAGAGTCAAATGAGGAACGTGTGTACTCTGGGTAGAGATTGTGTTAGTCTAACATAATTTACTGCAAGTTCCCGAAGTTGTGCCCATGTAGAGGGGGCCCTTTACAAAGGAGGACTAACCCCGTTTTATATATGTTGTGCCTCGAGTCCCTAAATGACCATACCGAATAAGAATCAAATGCATTAACATTTGGACCAGCTATACACTACTTTGTGGTTTTTACCGGATTATCCCAAGCCGATGGAGTCAAAACACGAAAACTTATTGCGCATCTGCATATCCTTGACTAAGAAATACATCACACGCGAACGGGTATAGAAGAAGTTAGCGTCACAAGGCGGAAACTCTGTTTAGTAAATTACTGCAAGTTCCCCAAGTTGTACCCCTTTATGCAGGAGGTCAAATTCTGTTTTATATATGTAGTGCATTGAGTACATAAATGACCATACCAAATTGAATCATGACCATTCACATTTGGACAAGATAAGTCGTTTGGCGGGCATGCGTGCGTGCGTGCGTGCGTGCGGGCGGTAGTGCCGCGTCACAATCTTAGTTTCCGCTCAATAACTTTTGTTAGAAATGAGTTAATGCGATGAAACTTACAGGGTAGGTAGCTTATATGAAAATGAAGCATGGGATTGCATTTTGGGTCACTGGGGTCAAGCTCTAGACTACTTAAAATTGGAAAACGGTTTCCACTCAATAACTTTAGTTGGGAATAATATATTGGAACGAAACTTGTTGGGTATGTATCTCATATGGAAAGGAAGGCTGGGATTGCATTTGGGCTCACTGGGGGTCAATGTCACTGTTACTGAAAATAGAAAAACTATTTCCGCTCAATTACTTAAGTTAGGAATGAGATATTGCAACGAAATTTGATGTGTATGTAGCTTATATGTGCCTTACTAACAAATATTTTTATAGGCTTAATTTTCTGTGTATTCATTTATGTTTGTGATGACATGTCATTCTATTTATTCTATATTGTACACTGTTTATATCACTTTAATACTAGAAATTATTCAACAACTTCATTTATATAATTTGCTGTTTTTTGCAGTAAAAAAACAACTTTTGTTACTTCATTTTCATATTACCGGTACTGTAATATCATTTCAAATGGAAAGCTGGTTTTCGTGGAATTTAACCCGATACCCCCCTACCCAACGAGACATCACTGCGCATCTACACATCCTAACTAAGAAAATCACCATAGGCGAACTTGATATCTCAAAGGGTATAGAAGGATTTTATATAAACTAATTTATCGAAAACAACTATGCTTCTCGAATTCCCGATTTTTAATTACGTAAGGAAAACCTAGGTCTCGGAGGAAGTAAAGAGGGGGTAGCATTATAAAATTAATACATGTATCTATAGTTTTAAAAATTGACTTTTTCCACGTAGAAAGAGAGTTTGGGTCAGAATATAACAATATAAACAAAAAAAAAGAAAAAGAAAATAAAGGTGACAATTAAAAATTATAGAGACATATATATATATATATACTTCATATACAAATACTGAAGCTAAAAACAAAATGTACACGTTTGATATGGTAATAATTTAAATGGTTCAACATTGTTTCAATTTATGCAGGAGAAAGTAATCTAAAACCTGAGGCTCTAAGAATGAGAAAAACAGATTTCTTTTTAATTACTAATGTATAGTGTTTTTCCATGTTGAATACAATATTAATGCTGCGTTAAAGTAAAAGACATCTATGTCAAAGTATAGTAAGATAGTATGCTCGTAAAGGTTGTTTTTTAAGATATATTTGTTCTTATTACATTTTTAAAAGCCTACAACAAAGTTGCAAAGTTTAATGCACATTTTCATTTTAGAATCAGCATAGCAATTACAAACAATACCACTTTCATACAATGTTCTCCCAAAACCATTAAAAAAGAAATAAGTGGCACATTGCTTTTAGATTTAACTGAGGTTAAGTTCATTTATTTTTAGATATTTATACAATCGTTGTGGAAGGTGCTTAGAGTTTTCGACTGTTTTAGTTTATTCGGCAGATTATTCCATACAACTGGTACCGAATATGCAATACTTTGTTAAAACAGATCTTTATACGATTTACAGTCACTCGGCCCCTAGTTAGTCAGCTCGGCCCCTGGTCAACTGGGCCCATATTTGGTCAACACGGCCCTCAAAAAATAGTCAACTCGGACGCCCTATAAAATAAATAGTCAACTCAGTCCATATATATAAAATATATATGTGTGTGTGTATATATATATATAACTACAAAAGAAATACATATATGTTGACATTGTTACCATAGCACGTCCATTTTTCATCAAACTGTCCAAATCAAACCTAGTCTGTTACTTTTCACTCGTGTTTGTTTGTTTTGCTTCCATTGGATCCCCTTTTCAGTATATATTAACATTCACACTGGCCTTTGTGTGTATAGTGTTGTGTGGCGGCTGTAAAAGGTCGTTCCGACTACAAATCAATAGTGTTATTACTTACAGGTCCTTTGGGATCAACAAGCCCACTCTATGTGTTTTAATTAAAGTAGAACAGCGCTTAAGCAGGCGCTAGGGGGAGTGAGAGGTGTTGCAAAAAATTGTATTACTCTCATGAAAATACTCCATTAAACCGAGTCTGCTACTTTTCTATTTTTGTGTGTGTTTTGCTTCCAATGGATCCCCTTTTGGCCATTTTTCACAGAATTTGTATTGAATAATCAGATATTCGACAAGTTTTATAGAAAATGGTTATGATACGATTTTTCATGACTGGGTAATGGCCTTTGAAATGGTAAAATTTGCTGGTATCTGAATCAACATACCATATCCCGGGGACTGCTTTCTCACAATTGACCAAACACAAAGATAGAGAAAAATAGTAAACTTGGTTTTATTGAGTGTTCATGTCAGAAAGGTCATACAAAGTGCAACACCTATCACGCCCCTTAGCACCGGAGTAAGGAAGAAAATCGACTCTTATAAAATAATGATCTCCCGGTCATTTTGCTATGTAGTAAAATGACCCTCACGGTCAAGTCTAAAATGACCACCCTCACCCCCACCCCCTCCACACACAAACACACAACCCCAACACTCAGTCATAATTGTTCTGTCGTAGAATGACTCTTTCGAGAAAGGCCAGTAGTAATATTACAACCCTTCAACGTAGAAATATGACCCCTGTAAAATATTGACACATTTAATCTGTTGTTTTATTTAAACTTTATGTATCATTCAGTTTATATATGAATGATTCCAGGAAGGACCTTTTTGCGGTTTGCTATATCCCAGCGGTTAAACATGTCGGTACCGGAGTCATTCGTTTTGCATTATCTTGACCATTCACTCTAAACCGAATCGTAATTAACATAGGAACACATGAATAACTACGGTACCGACATATCTAACCCTGAGCTTTCGTTACACCCAAAGTAGTTATAGACAAGTTTTACTTTGATTTTTGTGTTTGGTTTAAACGCCATTTGTCAACATTTTTTTCAGTCTTTTTTGGTCAGTTATCTTAACCGTTGCTGCAAGTAACTGGCAATTTTTCCACTTGATACTCTACTAATAATTGGCGTAATTGTGCCATTAAGGACCACTTAGAACCTAATAAATAAATAGGAAAGAATGAATATTTCTTGTGGAACAGAATTCAATGTTCGCCTAGCATTTTCACATGAATAAGCATGTACATTTAAAATGGATAGGAAAACATATCTTCTTTAGGTTTATGATGTAATTAGTCTTTAGGATATCATGACTATTTCGTTTGTTGATGAAGTGGATAAGAAGACTAGTTCTGTAATAATAAATGACCGAGATTTGAAACAATGTAACTGTTAAATCGTAGCAACGTTATAATAATTCGTACGCAAGGGATAATAATGCGTTTGCACGAAATAATAATTCATTCGCACGAAAATTCATACGCACGAAAAAGAAATCGTGCAGACGAGATAATTAGCCAATCAGTGACCTGAACGCCAACTGTGGTATTGATACCCCTTCCCATTGAGTATTTATATCCCTCCCCATTGAGTGTTGATACCTCCTCTCCATTGAGTATTGATACTAGTACCCCGGGCTATTGAGTATTGATAGTCTCTTCACATTGAGTTTTAATTCCCGCTCCCGACTGAGTATTGATACCCGCTCCCGATTGAGTTTTGATACACCTCCCATTAGGTATATATACGCCTTCCCTATTGAGTATTGATATTAACTCCATATTTAGTATCGATGAGTATCGATACTAACCTCACAATTTTAAGTTGTCATTTAATTCTGATGATTTAAAGATATGTATTATACTTAACGCCATTAAAAGTGCAAGTGTTTTATTTTGTGTTTATTTCCAAGATCGATTGCAGTGTTATGTACATGTTAGAAATTATTCACATTCCCTATAAATCTGGTGACCGATCAAATTCATGTATTGAAAGAAGCAAAATCGGAATTATGCAATCGATCTTGGAGACATTTTAATTGAAAATAAACACAAAATAAAATAATTTCATTTTTAATGGCGTTAAGTATATGATGGTTAGTTTCGTAAGCATATTAGAACGCTAATGACCTTTTATACGTTCACTATAAAACAAATAAGAAATTGTTTCCAGTCTGTGTACTGACTGAAAACTGTTTCAGGTATCCAGTCGTACTACGACAATAAGGAGATTATTTGCTCTCTGGATATTGTAGGCACCAACAACAGTTTTATTCAATCCCAGAAAAGTAATTTCATTCATTTGGCTATGAAGCAGAATCTACTCAGCAAAAATAGAAACGTCCCTCTTTTAAGCTGTGATTTGCATAGGGTTGACTTTGTTACGCTTGGTACACCAATTTAGATATAATTTCATCATTTTATACTTATCACTCAATCATTCTGATCAATATTAATAATCATCAAAAACCAAAGTTTGTCTGTTGCTGCTAAAACATGTTTTATTCAAATGGCGAAATCACTATATTTTTATTATAAAGGGAGGTAATCTGAAAATATTCGTTCTTGAAAGCTGTATGGCGCAAAAATGAGTGAAAAGATCAGCGTCTTTTCTCTGTTTTTATGGTGATGGGGTCATGCTCTGTTTATTTCAATATAACACAATTGTGTTAACTCAAAGTTTTAACCACAAGACCCGGAAATGCTGTTTAAACCAAATCAAGGGGAATACGTTTGCCCACAAGTTTGATTCAAAGAAAATTGTTTTCATGACAGTGCTGGCCTTTAACAAAGGTATTGGCATATAAGATTTGTGCCTAGATCTATGGGTAAAGTTGGGGACGTTTCTATTTTTGCTCAGTATACAAATACGGCGAATTAGCGGAAGACGACGAACATACATATTGTTACTACTTTAAACGATTCAAAATGATGCTTCATGACAAAAAGGTATATCATAAATTGAAAGTGAATTAATTAATTTTAAGATAAACCCGGTATAATTAATAATGTCAAGCTCTCATGAAAAACGCTTTTGGTGCTGTAACGCATTTGCCTATCAGTGAGATATAGGCGTAGGAGCTGACCACTCACCCCCACCACCCATCCACCCCACCACAAACACTACAAACACACACACACGCCCAATAATCTGACATGGCGTCATAGTATAAACAATATAAAATGTTATAATGTACGACAAAGCAAAAGAAAAGGTTATCAACAATTAGAAATAGTAATTTTTTAGAAACATCTGTACGCCACTGTGCCATTGTTTGGAATATTATATATATGTAAACCTATATTGCGCTCTGGCGTGTCATGTTCGAAACAGTGTTTTTATTTATATAAGTATTTATCATTTTATACCTGCATAGCGTGGAGCATGAGTAAGTACACTAAGGTAGTGAACTGCATGCGACGTGAATGAATGCGAGCATTGCATATGGCATGGAATAAGCGAGCATTAGCATTAACATGGGCGAGAAACAAGAGTCCTATAAACAAGGGTCCCCTTATGCAAAATTGCGTTTGGCCATATATCCTTCACAGGAATGGACGGGAATGCTTTCGTCTTGTCCGTGTATTTATGTAGTTTTATAAGTGTACTTTCAGGCTCTAATGCCGTCCTTTGAGCTATAAATAATATATATGTTTTGACCATATACAACCCAAGATTACATATATAATATTAAAACGGGAGTGGGGGTGGAGGTAGGGGGCTGATGACTTCTAATTTTCTGATGTATTTTATTTTGTGTTATTTTCTAGGATTTGTCTAGAAATACCCTTCTTTCTGATGAGCACAAGAAACAGCTCCCAGCCATCAAAGTATTTTCCGTTGCCATTAAGTATCTAAAAGAACACATCAAGAAGCTGTAACAAAACAAGAACTTACAGAGAAAGACGTACACTGGGTTCTTACAGTCCCTACCATTTGGGACGAGCCTCCAAAACAATTCATGCGAGAAGTTGCGACTAAGGTGTTTGAAATATCTCTGCAAATATCTAAATGAAGCAACGTTTTATTTCTTAGTCATATACTGTTAAAATTATTGGATCTTATTTGTTTAGTCTGTAAAGAATATATGAATGCGTTTGTCCTACGTTCTCACAGTTACCAATCGCTAATATTGTAATTTGGAAATGCATTATTCCATCTTACATAGTATGTCTAGAGTGGAATTATAAAGATTTAGAACGTCCTCTTTTAAGTTGCAGATAGAAACGTGTCGTTGGTATAAATCACTGATTATACCTTATAAGCGCAAAGACCTTATATGTGACGTACTATAAAACGAATGCCATTTTATATTGTAATGTACTTTATATAAAGAACTAAGTACAAGCGCGGTACTATGAGGCCAATATTTCTATCTGTATTGTCACCATAAAAAGCATGCCACTGTAAAGAATTTGGCTACTTATGATTTTGATACGTTCAAAATCCGAAACGAATTATATTGTATTCATTAACTACTGGTACTCTCCCAAGGGGTGCTTTACACTGTGAATATGTAAATGGTATTTGAATCTTCCCCTCCAATTCCCATACATCTTGCAACATCCTTACTAAAGTGTATATATAGTGGCTTGTCATATCCCGGTATAATTTTATATTTGTTGGCAACTATTGTTAAATAAATCACTAGCTGTATGAAAATGTCATTTATTCAATTTAAATGACGAATAAACACATTACGAATTTATAATCTAACTAAATTTGTTATTTAAAATTCAATCAAAATTGTTAAATTGTTTAACAACAAAATGAATTCATTGTTTTTGCCATACACATAGGTGGGCTACAATCCGCCACCAGCAATATATTTACACCCCCCCCCCCCATCCCAACCCCCCCCCCCCCCCCCCCACTCCCCTCCCCTCGCCCGACCCACCCCACCACCACCATTTTCTGCGAAGCGTGGTGTTAAATTATGTTTCTACACTAAATAAATGCCTTTGATAACTGTCTGCATCTCATATGGGAAATATTATAAATGAAAGTGATTTAGCATGCTAATTTAAATATTAATTACATAGTATATCAATGAAATACACTAAATACCTTATAAAATCGCATTGATAAACGAGTGCTTCGAGTGAAAATAAATCGTTATCAAAAATTCTTCTGCAAGTTTATCTAAACAAAAACACAATGCCAGGCCGGTCTGTCAGTCATTATTTGTACACATTAAATTTGCAAATCTAGAAAGAGTGTTCTTTATTTGATTGGTGAAATTTTGACTTTGATTTGTTTGTTAGAATCTCGTTTAAACCCCCAGCGGCATTTTTCTTTGGCCACTGACCTTTCCAAGGTGGTAGCTCTATTGTCAACCCTTTTGTGTTTGTGATGTCTTATCTTGACAAGGACTATCATCACAACCTGACTTCTATGGTGACTTGATTTACAAACTTCGTAAGATCCTTGATCATGATCACTTTCATACTATGTTTTAAACTTGTTAAAAGGTTTATCAAAAGAGGTAAGGACCTATCATTTTGCAACGCACTGCATGCTTGGTGGTGGACCCATTTACAGTTCGTCACTATGCTTTCCTCTTTAGTTGTGCGATGACCGGACAGGATGTGGACCCTATGATGACGTCTGCCTAAACCCCGAAAGGACGGTAACGTTTAATGTTTGTCTGCAATCTTGTCTTGTCGTGCCCTCAATGGTTTATTCTCTTGTTGCTCTGGCTTCTGCCAAGTCATTGAGTACCTTCTTTGTGACGTTAAGGCTATTGCATGTTGTATTTATATATACACGAGCATCTTTGTGTTTTACTTTATATTGCCTAGTAATGCTGCCTTGTTGGTTAGAGAATAGTTCATGGCGGGAATTTATTTATTTACTCCGTCCCTTTTTTGGGATGACAGTTGGGTATGTGTGATGTTTGGTGCAACATAGAATCTGGTTTAAACCACCAGTGGCCTTTTTGCCACTGACCGTTCCAAGCCGGTAGCCCTATTGTCAACCTTTGTGTGTGTTTTTGATGTCTTAACTTGCCTTTTATTCATCTCTATATGGAGTTGCTTTTGTTTCTTTGTGTGTTTGTCGTTGACTGTCGTCCTTAGGTGCTGTTTTTCCTTTTTGATTTTTATATCTATTTTTATGGTTGAAAGGTCACGGACGTGATTGCCGCGATTTCGTTGGACGATCGGCACACATCGACAGTCGTGTCAGGATAAATTGTGATCTACTGTGTTGTTTTCAAACGGTGCGAAATGCGCGTGCGTGCGAGTTAATTAGTTGTTTATGGAAATTATGACATTGATTAAGCTGCTGGGGCGAGCACGTTGATTGTACCGAAGGTTGTTTGATCTTATTAATAATCGCTTTTGGCGAAAAACAGCGGTCAGTTTTGTTATCAAATTCTGATTAGACTAGTTTCCACTTGATCTGGTCTAGAATGGAAACGTCCAGTCAGGCAATTGGCAGGCAGCCAGATTTGCGGAGGTCTCTTGCCCACACTCGGGGCGTCGGGCAACCATATTTCCGGAACCCTACTCACTATTACCCAATTGTCAACCCAGTTTAACGAGAGTGTAAATAATCATTTAACAACATAAGCTTGTTGTTGTCAACTGTATTAATAAGAATACTAAAATGAGCTACCATTGTTAAGATTAGGGCAAGTTCCCGGGTTCCTATGTATCCTTCCCCTCTCTCTGGGGCGGCTCTAAATAACCTATACTGTGTTGATGAGCCGTTAAACAACATTCAATTCAATTTAATTCGTCTTGATGTTAATAAATTGTCAGTATACGCATTTATTTTTTCAAAACCTAAGCATAAACTTATTAAGGACATATTTCGAGCCCATTATATTTGCGGGTTGGGGGGTGGGGGGTGTGGAGAATAATTCTATAGGTAACTGTAAATAAAAATTCTATAGGTAACTGTAAATCACTGTTAGCCATACGATTTCATGAGCTAAGCGTGATATTCTATTTTTCTTCAGATTATGAGGCCCACCCAATAAAGCATTTGTGACCAGTACACATAATAACACATTAAAGAATGTTGTATATTTATTGTGTTGTGCTCTGACTTTTGGTCCAAAAACAATTCAGAAATACCAGATAAGTTTTGTATTCAAAAGCTAAATTATGAACATATATTTCTTTATTAAAGTAAATTACAAAGTGTTGTTAAGCTATTCTTACCCTCAATATAGCAATGCTATACAAATAAAAAACTAAGAGCGGACCTCAAATTATATACCTGAGTTGATCAGCAATGGAGCGTGCTGGCTGTAAATATTCAAGCTTCCCATGCTTTTCAATGACCAAGTAGCGTTGGGAAATGTGTCCTTAAAGCTGTACAGTCCCTATTTTAACTGGTAATAACTCATGAATATGAATGAGTCACGTGTGAAATAGTTTCAAATCGACGAACACCCCAAAAGTCGGTATATAAGGAGAAATCGATACGTAAAATTTCACATTTTTATTTAGCCTCCGTACAGGTAACATCGATAAATATACGGCTCCAGAATATATGTGATAAAAAAATAATTGCCCTGAACGCGATTTGAACCACAGCCTTGCACTCGTAAGATTTGAAAGATGTACGCTGAACCTCTAGACCACTGCTATTTATTGGTATTTTGTAGCATTTTTAACACTAAATAGGCATTACGTAATAACAAGAGCGCGCACTCAAACTCATCAAGCGCTAAATAACAAGTCGAGATATAGTTGATTTGAGGCAAAGTATTAGTTTCATATTGATAAGATATAGTATTACACCAGGCAATGTTAATTTACACGTGCGACAATATGGACTGCATATTTACTGATCCATCTTTAGTTGCGTTCAATAATAATACCTCATAATAAATGGTAGTTAGTATACTATTTTCTCAAGTAGCGTTGTACTTCAGTGGATAGAGCACAGGACTTGAAATCAGAAGGTCGTGTGTTCGAGCCCCGAAAGAAGCTAACATTTCTTTTTCTGTAAAAGTTACTGTTACCTGTATATAGGTACGATGTGCACTGGTCGATGTATATAAAGTAAATGATTTCCTGCGCTATATTTGCTCGCTTAAATACCCGATTTGGACATGAGCTGGTGAACATGAAATAACACATAAAGACACGCCTACAAAGAAGAAATCGATTGATATAGGGACTCTGTAGCTTTAACTAATATTCCCTTAATACTCCTTCTCCGACAGAATAACACACAAAACAATCATTGTTTTTTGGTATAAGCCTCGGGAATAACCGACAACCGTGTATTATTTCCACATTACACACATTTCACAATTTCAAGTTAATATTTGCATCAAATAGCTATAACATTTTTTAAAGATATACACTTATAACATCCAGCAATATTCTTTGAATAATCATAATAATAATAAAAAATTACACTGAATGTTTTAAACCGCGCTAAAAGGCACGAGAAACTCACGATAATCTCGTGTAATTACACAGCGACACCTATCGGAGATAACTTACTAAGGGAAATCAATTTTCGTCTAATTCTCTACGATTAAACGAAAAAAAATACATTTCCCTTAATACTCCTTCTCCGACAGAACAACAAACAAAACAATCATTGTTTGTTGGTATAAGCCTCGGGAATAACCGACCAGCTGATCTAAAAGAACGGGCAAATAGATGTCTAGAGAATGCATATTTACCCCTTTATATTGCTGAATGTTATAAAACAATTAATCACTTCTCATGATAAAAAGATTCATGTAAATCAACCATGCAAATCGAAGGTATTTATATCAGTCACGCAAATCAATGGTTTAAATCAAAGTCTTGTATATCAATAATGTTAACTGTATCATTTTAATTTTATACAGCAATCATGTAACTCATTCATGTATACCAATCATGTAACTCAATCATGTAAATCAATCTTACACATCAATCATGTAACTCAATCATGTATATCAATCATGTAACTCAATCATGTATATCAATCATGTAACTCACTCATGTAACTCAATCATGTATATCTATCTTATACATCAATCGTGTAACTCAATCATGCATATCAATCTTATACATCAATCATGTAACTCATTCATGTATATCAATCATGTAACTCAATCATGCATATCAATCTTATATATCAATCATGTAACTCACTCATGTATATCAATCTGTAACTCAATCATGTATCTCAATCTTATACATCAATCATGTCACTCATTCATATATATCAATCATGTAACTCATTCATATATATCAATCATGTAACTCAATCATGTATATCAATCTTATACATCAATCATGTAACTCAATCATGTATATCAATCATGTAACTCAATTATGTATATCAATCATGTAACTCAGTCATGTATATCAATCTTATACATCAATCATGTAACTCAATTATGTATATCAATCTTATACATAAATCATGTAACTCATTCATGTATATCAATCATGTAACTCACTCATGTATATCAATCTGTAACTCAATCATGTATCTTAATCTTATATATCAATCATGTAACTCATTCATGTATATCAATCTTGTAACTCAATCATGTATGTCAATCTTATAAATCAATCATGTAACTCAATCATGTATATCAATCTTATACATCAGTCATGTAACTCATTCATGAATATCAATCATGTAACTCAGTCATGTATATCAATCTGTAACTCAATCATGTATCTCAATCTTATACATCAATCATGTAACTCATTCATGTATATCAATCATGTAACTCAATCATGTATATCAATCATGTAACTCAATCATGTATATCAATCTTATACATCAATCATGTAACTCAATCATGTATATCAATCATGTAACTCATTCATGTATATCAATCTTATACATCAATAATGTAACTCATTCATGTATATCAATCATGTTACTCAATCATGTATATCAATCTTATACATCAATCATGTAACTCAATCATGTATATCAATCTTATACATCAATCATGTAACTCATTCATATATATCAAACATGTAACTCACTCATGTATATCAATCTGTAACTCAATCATGTATCTCAATCTTATACATCAATCATGTAACTCATTCATGTATATCAATCATGTAATTCAATCATGTATATCAATCTTATACATCAATCATGTAACTCAATCATGTATATCAATCATGTAACTCAATCATGTATATCAATCTTATACATCAATCATCTAACTCAATCATGTATATCAATCTTATACATCGATCATGTAACTCATTCATGTATATCAATCATGTAACTCACTCATGTATATAAATCTGTAACTCAATCATGTATCTCAATCTTATACATCAATCATGTAACTCATTCATGTATATCAATCATGTAACTCAATCATGTATATCAATCTTATACATCAATCATGTAACTCAATCATGTATATCAATCATGTAACTCAATCATGTATATCAAACTTAAACATCAATCATGTTACTCATTCATGTATATCAATCTGTAACTCAATCATGTATCTCAATCTTATACATCAATCATGTAACTCATTCATGTATATCAATCTGTAACTCAATCATGTATCTCAATCTTATACATCAATCATGTAACTCATTCATGTATATCAATCATGTAACTCAATCATGTATATCAATAGTATACATCAATCATGTAACTCAGTCATGTATATCAATGTTATACATCAATCATGTAACTCATTCATGTATATCAATGTTATACACCAATCATGTAACTCATTCGTTATATCAATCATGTAACTCAATCATGTATATCAACCATGTAACTCAATCATGTAACTCAATCATGTATATCAAACTTAAACATCAATCATGTTACTCATTCATGTATATCAATCTGTAACTCAATCATGTATCTCAATCTTATACATCAATCATGTAACTCATTCATGTATATCAATCTGTAACTCAATCATGTATCTCAATCTTATACATCAATCATGTAACTCATTCATGTATATCAATCATGTAACTCAATCATGTATATCAATAGTATACATCAATCATGTAACTCAGTCATGTATATCAATCTTATACATCAATCATGTAACTCATTCATGTATATCAATGTTATACACCAATCATGTAACTCATTCGTTATATCAATCATGTAACTCAATCATGTATATCAACCATGTAACTCAATCATGTATATCAATCTTATTCATCAATCATGTAACTCAATCATGTATATCAATCATGTAACTCATTCATGTATATCAATCATGTAACTCATTCATGTATATCAATCTTATACATCAAACATGTAACTCAATCATGTATATCAATCATGTAACTCAATCATGTATATCAATATTATACATCAATCATGTAACTCAATCATGTATATCAATCATGTAACTCAATCATGCATATCAATCATGTAACTCATTCATGTATATCAATCTTATACATCAATCATGTAACTCATTCATGTATATCAATCATGTAACTCACTCATGTAAATCAATCTGTAACTCAATCATGTATCTCAATCTTATACATCAATCATGTAACTCAATCATGTATATCAATCATGTAACTCAATCATGTATCTCAATCTTATACATCAATTATGTAACTCATTCATGTATATCAATCATGTATATCAATCATGTATGTCAATCTTATAAATCAATCATGTAACTCAATCATGTATATCAATATTATACATCAATCATGTAACACATTCATGTATATCAATCATGTAACTCATTCATGTATATCAATCATGTAACTCATTCATGTATATCAATCATGTAACTCAATCATGTATATCAATCTTATACATCAAACATGTAACTAAATCATGTATATCAATCATGTAACTCAATCATGTATATCAATCTTATACATCAATCATGTAACTCAATCATGTATATCAATCATGTAACTCAATCATGCATATCAATCACGTAACTCATTCATGTATATCAATCTTATACATCAATCATGTAACTCAATCATGTATATCAATCATGTAACTCATTCATGTATATCAATCATGTAACTCATTCATGTATATCAATCTTATACATCAAACATGTAACTCAATCATGTATATCAATCATGTAACTCAATCATGTATATCAATCTTATACATCAATCATGTAACTCAATCATGTATATCAATCATGTAACTCAGTCAAGCATATCAATCATGTAACTCATTCATGTATATCAATCTTATACATCAATCATGTAACTCAATCATGTATATCAATCATATACATCAATCATGTAACTCATTCATGTACATCAATCATGTAACTCAATCATGTATATCAATCATGTAACACAATCATGTATCTCAATCTTATACATCAATCATGTAACTCATTCATGTATATCAATCATGTAGCTCAATCATGTATGTCAATCTTATAAATCAATCATGTAAGTCAATCATGTATATCAATCTTATACATCAATCATGTAACTCATTCATGTATATCAATCATGTTACTCAGTCATGTATATCAATCATGTAACTCATTCATGTATATCAATCATGTAACTCAATCATGTATATCAATCGTATACATCAATCATGTAACTCAATCATGTATATCAATCTTATACATCAATCATGTACATCATTCATGTATATCAATCATGTAACTCACTCATGTATATCAATCTGTAACTCAATCATGTATCTCAATCTTATACATCAATCATGTAACTCAATCATGTATATCAATCATGTAACTCAATCATGTATCTCAATCTTATACATCAATTATGTAACTCATTCATGTATATCAATCATGTATATCAATCATGTATGTCAATCTTATAAATCAATCATGTAACTCAATCATGTATATCAATCTTATACATCAATCATGTAACACATTCATGTATATCAATCATGTAACTCAGTCATGTATATCAATCATGTAACTCATTCATGTATATCAATCATGTAACTCAATCATGTATATCAATCGTATACATCAAACATGTAACTAAATCATGTATATCAATCATGTAACTCAATCATTTATATCAATCTTATACATCAATCATGTAACTCAATCATGTATATCAATCATGTAACTCAATCATGCATATCAATCACGTAACTCATTCATGTATATCAATCTTATACATCAATCATGTAACTCAATCATGTATATCAATCATGTAACTCATTCATGTATATCAATCATGTAACTCATTCATGTATATCAATCTTATACATCAAACACGTAACTCAATCATGTATATCAATCATGTAACTCAATCATGTATATCAATCTTATACATCAATCATGTAACTCAATCATGTATATCAATCATGTAACTCAATCAAGCATATCAATCATGTAACTCATTCATGTATATCAATCTTATACATCAATCATGTAACTCAATCATGTATATCAATCATATACATCAATCATGTAACTCATTCATGTACATCAATCATGTAACTCAATCATGTATATCAATCATGTAACACAATCATGTATCTCAATCTTATACATCAATCATGTAACTCATTCATGTATATCAATCATGTAGCTCAATCATGTATGTCAATCTTATAAATCAATCATGTAAGTCAATCATGTATATCAATCTTATACATCAATCATGTAACTCATTCATGTATATCAATCATGTTACTCAGTCATGTATATCAATCATGTAACTCATTCATGTATATCAATCATGTAACTCAATCATGTATATCAATCGTATACATCAATCATGTAACTCAATCATGTATATCAATCTTATACATCAATCATGTAACTCATTCATGTATATCAATCATGTAACTCACTCATGTATATCAATCTGTAACTCAATCATGTATCTCAATCTTGTACATCAATCATGTAACTCATTCATGTATATCAATCATGTAACTCAATCATGTATATCAATCTTATACATCAATCATGTAACTCAATCATGTATATCAATCATGTAACTCAATCATGTATATCAATCTTATACATTAATCATGTAACTCAATCATGTATATCAATTTTATACATCAAGCATGTAACTCATTCATGTATATCAATCATGTAACTCACTCATGTATATCAATCATGTAACACAATCATGTATCTCAATCTTATACATCAATCATGTAACTCATTCATGTATATCAATCATGTAACTCAATCATGTATGTCAATCTTATAAATCAATCATTTAACTCAATCATGTATATCAATCTTATACATTAATCATGTAACTCATCATGTATATCAATCATGTAACTCAGTCATGTATATCAATCATGTAACTCAATCATGTATATCAATCATGTAACTCAATCATGTATATCAATCTTATACATCAATCATGTAACTCAATCATGTATATCAATCATGTAACTCATTCATGTATATCAATCTTATACATCAATCATGTAACTCATTCATGTATATCAATCATGTAACTCAATCATGTATATCAATCTTATACATCAATCATGTAACCAATCATGTATATCAATCTTATACATCAATCATGTAACTCATTCATGTATATCAAGCATGTAACTCACTCATGTATATCAATCTGTAACTCAATCATGTATCTCAATCTTATACATCAATCATGTAACTCATTCATGTATATCAATCATGTAACTCATTCATGTATATCAATCTTATACATCAAACATGTAACTCAATCATGTATATCAATCATGTAACTCAATCATGTATATCAATTTTATACATCAATCATGTAACTCAATCATGTATATCAATCATGTAACTCAATCATGCATATCAATCATGTAACTCATTCATGTATATCAATCTTATACATCAATCATGTAACTCATTCATGTATATCAATCATGTAACTCAATCATGTAAATCAATCTGTAACTCAATCATGTATCTCAATCTTATACATCAATCATGTAACTCAATCATGTATATCAATCATGTAACTCAATCATATATCTCAATCTTATACATCAATTATGTAACTCATTCATGTATATCAATCATGTATATCAATCATGTATGTCAATCTTATAAATCAATCATGTAACTCAATCATGTATATCAATCTTATACATCAATCATGTAACACATTCATGTATATCAATCATGTAACTCAGTCATGTATATCAATCATGTAACTCATTCATGTATATCAATCATGTAACTCAATCATGTATATCAATCTTATACATCAAACATGTAACTCAATCATGTATATCAATTATGTAACTCAATCATTTATATCAATCTTATACATCAATCATGTAACTCAATCATGTATATCAATCATGTAACTCAATCATGCATATCAATCACGTAACTCATTCATGTATATCAATCTTATACATCAATCATGTAACTCAATCATGTATATCAATCATGTAACTCATTCATGTATATCAATCATGTAACTCATTCATGTATATCAATCTTATACATCAAACATGTAACTCAATCATGTATATCAATCATGTAACTCAATCATGTATATCAATCTTATACATCAATCATGTAACTCAATCATGTATATCAATCATGTAACTCAATCAAGCATATCAATCATGTAACTCATTCATGTATATCAATCTTATACATCAATCATGTAACTCAATCATGTATATCAATCATATACATCAATCATGTAACTCATTCATGTACATCAATCATGTAACTCAATCATGTATATCAATCATGTAACACAATCATGTATCTCAATCTTATACATCAATCATGTAACTCATTCATGTATATCAATCATGTAACTCAATCATGTATGTCAATCTTATATATCAATCATGTAAGTCAATCATGTATATCAATATTATACATCAATCATGTAACTCATTCATGTATATCAATCATGTAACTCAGTCATGTATATCAATCATGTAACTCATTCATGTATATCAATCATGTAACTCAATCATGTATATCATTCGTATACATCAATCATGTAACTCAATCATGTATATCAATCTTATACATCAATCATGTAACTCATTCATGTATATCAATCATGTAACTCACTCATGTATATCAATCTGTAACTCAATCATGTATCTCAATCTTATACATCAATCATGTAACTCATTCATGTATATCAATCATGTAACTCAATCATGTATATCAATCTTATACATCAATCATGTAACTCAATCATGTATATCAATCTTATACATTAATCATGTAACTCAATCATGTATATCAATCTTATACATCAAACATGTAACTCATTCATGTATATCAATCATGTAACTCACTCATGTATATCAATCATGTAACACAATCATGTATCTCAATCTTATACATCAATCATGTAACTCATTCATGTATATCAATCATGTAACTCAATCATGTATGTCAATCTTATAAATCAATAATGTAACTCAATCATGTATATCAATCTTATACATTAATCATGTAACTCATTCATGTATATCAATCATGTAACTCAGTCATGTATATCAATCATGTAACTCAATCATGTATATCAATCATGTAACTCAATCATGTATATCAATCTTATACATCAATCATGTAACTCAATCATGTATATCAATCATGTAACTCATTCATGTATATCAATCTTATACATCAATCATGTAACTCATTCATGTATATCAATCATGTAACTCAATCATGTATATCAATCTTATACATCAATCATGTAACCAATCATGTATATCAATCTTATACATCAATCATGTAACTCATTCATGTATATCAAGCATGTAACTCACTCATGTATATCAATCTGTAACTCAATCATGTATCTCAATCTTATACATCAATCATGTAACTCATTCATGTATATCAATCATGTAACTCAATCATGTATATCAATCTTATAGATCAATCATGTAACTCAATCATGTATATCAATCATGTAACTCAATCATGCATATCAATCATGTAACTCATTCATGTATATCAATCTTATACATCAATCATGTAACTCAATCATGTATATCAATCTGATACATCAATCATGTAACTCATTCATGTATATCAATCATGTAACTCAATCATGTATATCAATCTGTAACTCAATCATGTATCTCAATCTTATACATCAATCATGTAACTCAATCATGTATATCAATCATGTAACTCAATCATGTATCTCAATCTTATACATCAATCATGTAACTCATTCATGTATATCAATCATGTAAATCAATCATGTATGTCAATCTTATAAATCAATCATGTAACTCGTATCATGTATATCAATCTTATACATCAATCATGTAACTCATTCATGTATATCAATCATGTAACTCAGTCATGTATATCAATCATGTAACTCATTCATGTATATCAATCATGTAACTCAATCATGTATATCAATCTTATACATCAAACATGTAACTCAATCATGTATATCAATCATGTAACTCAATCATGTATATCAATATTATACATCAATCATGTAACTCAATCATGTATATCAATCATGTAACTCAATCATGCATATCAATCATGTAACTCATTCATGTATATCAATCTTATACATCAATCATGTAACTCAATCATGTAACTCATTCATGTATATCAATCTTATACATCAAACATGTAACTCAATCATGTATATCAATCATGTATCTCAATCATGTATATCAATCTTATACATCAATCATGTAACTCAATCATGTATATCAATCATGTAACTCAATCAAGCATATCAATCATGTAACTCATTCATGTATATCAGTCTTATACATCAATCATGTAACTCAATCATGTATATCAATCTTATACATCAATCATGTAACTCATTCATTTATATCAATCATGTAACTCAATCATGTATATCAATCTGTAACTCAATCATGTATCTCAATCTTATACATCAATCATGTAACTCAATCATGTATATCAATCATGTAACTCAATCATGTATCTCAATCTTATACATCAATCATGTAACTGATTCATGTATATCAAACATGTAACTCAATCATGTATGTCAATCTTATAAATCAATCATGTAACTCAATCATGTATATCAATCTTATACATCAATCATGTAACTCATTCATGTATATCGATCATGTAACTCAGTCATGTATATCAATCATGAAACTCATTCATGTATATCAATCATGTAACTCAATCATGTATATCAATCGTATACATCAATCATGTAACTCAATCATGTATATCAATCTTATACATCAATCATGTAACTCATTCATGTATATCAATCATGTAACTCACTCATGTATATCAATCTTTAACTCAATCATGTATCTCAATCTTATACATCAATCATGTAACTCATTCATGTATATCAATCATGTAACTCAATCATGTATATCAATCTTATACATCAATCTTGTAACTCAATCATGTATATCATTCATGTAACTCAATCATGTATATCAATCTTATACATCAATCATGTAACTCAATCATGTATATCAATCTTATACATCAAGCATGTAACTCATTCATGTATATCAATCATGTAACTCATTCATGAATATCAATCATGTAACACAATCATGTATCTCAATCTTATACATCAATCATGTAACTCATTCATGTATATCAATCATGTAACGCAATCATGTATGTCAATCTTATAAATCAATCATGTAACTCAATCGTGTATATCAATCTTATACATCAATCATGTAACTCATTCATGTATATCAATCATGTAACTCAGTCATGTATATCAATCATGTAACTCAATCATGTATATCAATCTTATACATCAATCATGTAACTCAATCATGTATATCAATCATGTAACTCATTCATGTATATAAATCTTATACATCAATCATGTTACTCATTCATGTATATCAATCATGTAACTCTATCATGTATATCAATCTTATACATCAATCATGTAACTCAATCATGTATATCAATCTTATACATCAATCATGTAACTCATTCATGTATATCAATCATGTAACTCACTCATGTATATCAATCTGTAACTCAATCATGTATCACAATCTTATACATCAATCATGTAACTCATTCATGTATATCAATCATGTAACTCAATCATGTATATCAATCTTATACATCAATCATGTAACTCAATCATGTATATCAATCATGTAACTCAATCATGTATATCAATCTTATACATCAATCATGTAACTCAATCATGTATATCAATCTTATACATCAATCATGTAACTCAT